>PVLC010011479.1:0-46974 GCA_004027655.1 Graphiurus murinus
GAGTATTGGGATTAGTTCTTCCATAAATGTTTTATAAAATTCACTTGGGAAACCATCTGGCCCTGGGCTTTTGTTTGATGGTAAACTTTTTATTGCTGTTTCTATTTCTTTGATTTTTATTGGTTGATTTAAGTTTTCTATATCTTCTTGACTCAATTTAGGAGGGTTGTATGTATCTAAAAAATCGTCAGTTTCTTCCAGATTTTCCATTTTGTTGGAGTATAGTTTTTCAAAATAGTTTCTGATGATCCTCTGTATTTCTGTACTGTCGGTGGTAATATCGCCTTTTTCATCTCTTATTTTGGTAATTTGGGTTGATTCTCTCTTTCTTTTGGTTAAGACTGGCTATCTACTAAACTGTTTCATTCAAGTCATTCAACCAGATCAAATACTCAGGAAAATTTTCATCTACTGATATTCAATTGAAAATGTGTATTTTTCTGACAGCATGAATCTGTTTATGTAAGTATTAAATATGCAAAACTCAGGTAGAAATTTCCATTTGGGCATAAAATTACCCTCTTTATGTATGCAGTAATACTTTGTGAGCATAGACACGAAGCCTAAAGTTTAAGTATCTTGAAAGTGTTCAAAAGTAGTAAAAGGTTTACCCACCAGCTAATTGGTGGGGAAAAAATATGCACTTTTCTGTTTGTATTCTAAGATAGGCTTAGACTGGTCTTGAATTAAGTTTTAAATTATAAAACAATGACATAAGCAGGGCATGGTGGTGCACCCCTCTAACCTCAGGACTTGGGAGGCTGAGACAGGAAGATAGCAGGTTCGAGGACAGCCTCAGCAAGCAGTGAGACTCTCATGAATCTAGTCAGACCCTGTTTCAAAATAAAGATAAAAATAGACTAGGGGTGTAGCTCAGAGGTAAAATGCTCCTGGGATCAATCTCCATGTCCATAAATAAATAAATATATATTTAAATAAATAAATGATAAATTGACCTAAATCCCTTGTAAATATCTTTACTTTCCCTCTGGGGACTCATATGTGTACTTAGCCTTATAATAGGAAGGAGAGACTTACCAACCTAACCAGCCTCTTTTTCATTGCTTTATATAACTATAGATAATACTCCTACCCCTTTGGTTTACCTGTAAGTCACATGAGACATCATTGTTTGGGAATTTAGTCCATAATAGAATGTATTATTAAGTTTTTTCTTTTTTTTTGAGTCATGCTGAATTTGGACCACTGAACTAATCTTTTCCAGTGATTTTCATGATCTCTTTTGTTAGCTGCTACACCATCAATAACTTTGTGCATTATCAACCTATTGTTGGTACATTATGATCTTTCTTATTCACAGCTTTTTTTTCTTAAAGTAATATTCTTTATTCTAATAAGCACATTGTGTTTTATAAATGTCTCAAATGTTGGAAAAAAGTTTTGCTAAAAGAGAATAAGATCTTTTTTCATTCCATCTTATTATACATTGTTAGATACTGCCTGACATATACTAGGTACTCAGTGAATATTGAGTGTTTTACAGGTGGCTCTGTGAAAACCATGTAAAAAACATCTTGCAAACTTGGGTAACAATTCGACTTTACTGCTGTTGAAACCATTGCCTCTTTCTAAGCTAGATCAATATTTCTACATTTCATTATGCTTTAAGTAAATTTAAAACCAAAATATGTACTCAAAAGTTATTCCAGAATATGCTATCAAAAAAGACATAAACAAGTATTAAAAATATCAGAGAAGAACATGGGGAAAAATGTCTTATTTTATTTTCAATTTTTATTACCAAGAATCTCTAGACTTCTTTGGAGACTGAAGTGAGGAGGTAGGGAGAAGTAACAGAAATATATATATATATATATATATATATGTATATATATACACATATATATACATATATAATTTGCATATGAAATATATTCATATTCACATGTATATCCAGATACAATAGCTTTAACAAGTAACTTTATAGTAAAACAAAATACTCAACATGTTTCCTATTAACATTGTGCTACATCAAAACATTCCATTTGAAGCATATTTCTCAGAGAATCATGAGGAAATGTCATTATGTTATATTTTTAAATAATTTTGACAGGTCTTTTAACAAACAGATTTTTATAATTTACCTGACTCTGTATATAATTATTATTTTTATAATTGAAATAGTAGTATAAATGATTCTGTAAGAATAATAATACTGGTCTTTTTATATTGTAATAAATGATCAATGATCAAATGCAAAGCAGACTAGCAATTGACCCCACTAAATTATCCACTATACATTCATTTCAAGGCATCACAATCTACTTAATTTAACTCAAAAGAATATATTTGGACAAGCATTTAGTTGTGTTTCCCTAATCAGAGCACACCCAACACAACACTGGTGAACTCCCCCAATCTGGATACTGGTAGAGACATCCTAGGATTTGCCCCTGACAAATGAAGCTGCAAGTCTTCTTCATTAGCATGCAACTTGGTAGAAGAGACTCAAAACACCTGTGTGTGAAGCAGAGTAACTCAGCACTGCATGCTGATGGCTATGGAGAAGTGTGTGGACCCAAACTCTCCTAGGGAACATATCAGGAAGACTGGACAATTCTAAGGCACATCTTTTAATCGCAGTTGAGACTACAGATACATACTGTCATACCCTGCTCCAACATAGTTAATTTCTAGTGAAAATATTTACAAAATTTTTCTGAACTTGTTAGTTGCCTAATGATTTACAATTATTTTCCCCACCAGGAGAAATAATTAAAAAATGACTTATATCTAAAATTTGTGTGGTAACCTAACACCAATTAGAATGGTAATGATTGAAAACACAAACAACAACAAATGCTGGTGAGAATGTGGAGAAGTAGGAACTCTAATACACTGTTGGTGGGTTTGCAAATTAGTGCATACACTGTGGAAAACAGTGTGGAGGATCCTCAGAAGAATGGGAATTAATCTACTATATGACCCAGATATACCATTCCTGGGTATCTATCTGAAAGAATGGAAACCGAACTACCAGAGTAATGTACGCATGTCTACGTTTATAGCTGCACAGTTAACCATTACTGAACAATGGAACCAGCTGAGATGTCCATCAAGAGATGAATGGATTATAAAACTGGGATACGTACACAATGTAATTTTACTCAGCTATAAAAAACTACAAAATTATGTCATTTTCAGGAAAATGGATGGAACTGGAGAACATTATGCTAAGTGAGATTAGTCAGTCACAAAAAGTGAAAAGTCAGATGTTCTCCTTTCTATGTGGAAGCTAGGGAGAAAATGGTACATACGAGTGTCTCTAGACAAAATCGGAGAAACCTTAGATGAATGAAAAAGGAGACCCAACTGAGGGAGATGGAAGAGAGGAAGAGGAAAACACCTCAATAGACATGATGCACATACACGAGCTTATCAAAGTCAATCACTGTGCTGAGCACAGGAAGACGAGGAGGAGGAGGCAATAGGGTAGGAACTGGGGGAGGGTTAAATAAGTGCTGTGTGCATGTATGTCTTTACCACTCTGAACACAATGCACTAATAAAAATAAATAAATAAATAAATAAATAAATAAATAAATAAATAAATAAATAAATAAATAATTTGTGTGGCAAAAAACAGTAATTAGAGGAACGGAGAAGTAGAATTAAACACCTATACTTAGGATAGAAGGTTAGTGGTTTTGTAATAAAACATGAGATGCATTTGGTTATACGTGTTTTAAAATGCAAACAACTTTCTAGCTGAGAAAGTACTTTTAAGCTTTCCAGATTCATTTCTCTGTATACTTAGACTGTTCAACAAATGGATGCAGCCTTAACCCATTCTCTTCTTTGCTGACCCACTTAACATCCTCTCTTACAAAAGGCAATGTCAACTAGAAGCATTTAGATGAAACTACCTTTAGAAACCTGAAATCTTCATTATGCAAAAAAATTGAAAACATTAAGAAAGGTTACATTGTATTTCATTTTGACATAGTGAGATGATTTTTTATAGATATATACTTTTAGAAAGACATTACAAAACAACCACAACTGTCCTACAAGAATATTTCCTTAGTTTGGCCTAGATAATAATGGTGATGTTTTCCTTAACTGTGCTCAACTTTGAAGAAACCCCAATATAGCTCAACAGAGAACAAAATAGGATTCTGCCATATTCCAAATCTGTGACCCCCAAAACACTCAAAGACAAATCATTTTAAATATTTTACAACCAAGTAGCATGATTACCACTCCTCTATAGAGCCATATTTAATATCAAATAATCACAGATGAAGCTCTGCTATGACAATCGAGCACGTCTGCTTCCAAGGAGAAGTGGTGTTCAGAGAACCAATGCTTTATCCTCTGGCATTAAGCTTGAGAATAAATTGTATTTATTTTGACTCATTCTGCTTCCTCCCTTTTATAAAGAGCTATGTGATTAAAATAGGCCCATTTAGATAATCAAATATAACAAGTCACCTCAAGATTCTTATCTGAGATATACAATGTTTTAAAAATTATTTAAAGTAGCATATTTACATGCCAGAGATAAGAATATGGATGCCTTTAAGGACATATTTTTCTGCCAACCACAATGGGCAAACTGGGACCACCTTTTCCATCATAGTGGGAGAGTAATACTCATTCAACAGCAGCTATACAAAATGAGAATAATAACAGTGAGTAGAGCTTTATCAATATCACCATTGACCTGTTCATTCTCATGTTTTTCTCTGTTCCACTCTTTCTCATTAGCAAGACAAGGTTTTCCTCCAAATGTCTTTTTTTTTTATTCTAATCATTTTGGATTTCCCCTACTAACTACCTAATTTATCTTGGAGTTTCATGTTGCTCTTATTTCTGTAGTCTGAGTTTTCCCCTACAAACAGGCTAGAATGCTCCTTAGCGTTGAGGTTATAACTCTAGAACAGGGGTTGGTAAACTATGACTTCTACATCAACCACCACCTGTTTCTGCAACTGAGTTTCCACATTGTCTATGGATGCTTTTACATTAAAACAACAGATTCAAGTAGTTGCAACCAAATCTTTACAGCTATCAAAGCCTAAAATGATTACTGCTTGAACTTCACCAAAAATAATTATCTTCCTTTGCTTTATACTGGGTACCAGAGGAAGTGGATTATGCATATCATAGCCTATCTGGAAGCTATGGATGCTAAGTCTGAAAGTAAAACAGTTAAGTCTGAAAGTAAAAACAGATCCTTGTAATTCTACTGAGATCTGCACAGCTCACAAGGGGTGTGAACATCACCAATCCTAGGAAGTCAAGGAGCAAAGGCTTAGATAATAAAGACTGATTTGATCTGCAGCTTTCTTCTCAAAACAGAAATGCTTTTATCTGCATTTCTCATCTCTAAACATTTCTCTTAACCCCCTGCAAAAGGTTGTTGCCTGTAACTCCCACAAAACTGTCTACAAATATTACTACACATGAACATTATGCCGAACTCAAAAGCTACTGCCTCCTCTTTCCTACTTTCTCCTCCTTTCCTTTCTCATTCTTCTTTTTATTCCTCAAACTCTCCTTATTTGTGGCAATCTCTTAACAAAATTATTTTGTACTTGTCATGTGTGTCTTCAGTCTGCCTTCTCTCACATGCTCTCATTTCTAAATTTTTATTGGTGCATAATTATAAATAATATTGGGATTCATTGTAACATATTCATACTTGCACATAATATTCCTTTCCCCTCCCTTCTTCCTTCTTCTTGATCCTCTTCTTCTGCCCTACTGGTCTCATGATTTCTCAAGCTTCAATGTGACTCTTAGCTTTTGAAGTTTGGTTTATTTTGCTTACCATGATTCTCTCCAGTTCCATTCATTTCCCTGCAAATAGCATATTTTTGTTGTTCTTTATTGCTGAGTAAAATGTCACTGTATATATATATATATATATATATATATATATATATATATATATATATATATTTATGTGTGTGTGTGTGTGTACACCACATTTTCTTTACTTATTCATCTTTTGATAGACACCTAGGCTGGTTCCATAAGTTGGTTATTGCCCAACATCCCTTTGTAGTTAAAAGTTATCTTTCTTTCTTATTCATTGTTTTCTTTGGTTGAGACCACTGTGCCCGGAATAAGCCAAACTATGAAGTTAAGGCCTCAGTCCTCCAGTAAAGTTTGTCCAAGACTTTTGAATTACTGCAAGCTCAGAGGTTTTAAGAAACCACCTTCAGGTGTGATAATTCACTAGAAAGATAGAATTTATTGAACACCATTATACTCATAGTTAAATTTATTAAGATGAAAGCTTACAAATTAGACAACCAAAGAAAGAGATAAACACAGCAGTTTGGGAAGGTGCCAAAGGCAAACATTTTTTTCAGCCTTTTTTTGAAAAAATATACAGGAAGTATTGACAAACATGAAAGCCCAGTTGAGCTTAGATGTCTAGAGATTTTACTGGGGTATATACATAGGTATAATTGATTAATTGTCCCCATTTTTTACTCAATCACAAGCCCTCATCCACATTTAGGTTAGGCTGATATAATGTGGTCCAAAGCCCCCATCCTAAATCAGAGGGTTGGTCTTTCTTGTGTGGCCAGGCCCATTGAAGACTATTCTGGATCACCTTATTAGCATAAACTAAGTTGTAGTTCCAAGAACCCACCTTGAATAAAAAAAGAAATCCCATACATCCTGGGATGTAGAAGTTAAGATATAGTGGCACAAAACTAAGGCCAAATTTCTTTATGAGTAAGGCCAAATTTCTTATTAAGCATGCTCTCTAAAGGCCCTCTTTTTATTATCTATCATTGTCTGTATTAATTTCTATTGTATCAACTGATGATGATAAGTAATTACTAAATGAATAATAAATTATTTTCAAGTCTTTATTCCAGGCACCTTGTTCATGCTTTATTTTCAAATATCTGTTAGACATTTTTGACTGAATGTCTCACTGACATTCTTAAATTTATATTTTTGAAACTAAATATTATCTTTCTCATATGGGTTTTCCTATTAAAGACATCACCCTCATCAAAGCTGAAACCTGGAGTCACCCTTGTCTTCTTTCGTTTTGGGTTTTATTTGTGGTCATCTGCTGAACTTTAGTATAATCTGACTCTTGACCACATACAGCTATATTATCCTTCTCCTTATCTCTCCTTTGAACCACTGCAATAGACTTATTGCTTACCATACTCTCTCCCTCTTTGGACAAAGTTAGAGGGAGAGAAAACAGAATTCTAAAACAAGTTATAATTATACTTTTTAGCATCTCAAAATTTGGCAAGAATTCCTGAGTGCACTGATAATTAGAGATAACCTTTTATAGTTGCAGAATAATGTTTTACACTTTACAAAGCACTTCATATCAATTATAATATTTTTCATCACAGAAATAAACTTATAGAATATTTTAGATTTTATTACAAATGAAATGAGATGCACAGAGATCAAATTTTTGGATTCCAAATAGGTTTATTTGGTAATTGACAAAGATTTACAGCAAATGTATTGTACTTAAATCTATTAATTACTGAGACAGAGGAAAATTCCTCATTTAGTAATTCAATGTTTTCCTTTGAGGAGGCCTATTTTACTCCTTTGATCTCATGTGCTCTCACCAACACTCCTAAACCTATTCCTAAATTAAAATATACCACTTATGCCTATGTTTTGAATCTCCATAATGTTATTTATTTATGAAATTCACTCTGTCTCTTTTTATTATCCTACACCACCAATTCTTCATAAAGTATTTACTGACAGTGATTAAATGTGATATCTCTTATACTTATGGTTTGTACATATGACATTTTCTTATGCCCACAGCTTGAAATTAAATGTATTCCCAAGTGACTGGTACAGACAGGACCTTTCACATATGAGTCACTCAAGATACAAATGTTGAAGGGACATATTGTATTTATAACCATATCATGTTTAAAAGAGTATGAGAATTCCCATGCCAGGTTTGACCCCAGCATTCTATCACTTGCAGAAGAGAAAAATAGACATGTGTTAAAGAGAAAATTATTCTGACACTTGTCAAAATAGTAAGGAAAACTTTATTCAGGACAAGTGCAATAAGTGTTAAGACTATCACAGTAGAGTAGAAATCAGCTCAACTTAATACAACAAAAATAGCTGGATACTTATAGCTATAGGAAAGAATATATTTCTTTCCCTTACCATACAAAGTACTGGCAAAGGACCCTGTCACAGAGAATAGATTAACAAGGGTAAATCATACAGATTTATTTAATATAAATTTTATATGACATAATAGGGTGGACGGTCATACAGAAAAATAATTAAAGGACAAAAGGATATGATCTAATGGTAATAAACTGGAGGGGATCTAGCAAGGCAAGGTCCATTTGTTCAGATTCTTCTCTGTGCCTTTGTATATTCAGAGATGAGGATGTTTTTTTCCTCTTGGTATAGAAGGGCACCTCTTCAATGAAGGTTGTATGAGTTGATTCAGGCAAGAAGGATGAGAAGTGGTAAGAGAGAACTCCCTGCTTTTGCTATTCTTCTCAAATGCCCAGATACCAAATTTTTGGTTGGCATGTCCTAAACCCTATCTGTATTATTATATTTTTCATTGCTATAACAAAATACCTGAGGCTGGAAAATATATTTTAAAAGTTAATTTAATCCCCAGTTTTGGAGACCAAAATGCCAATATGGGCAGCCCTAATTGTCTGTCCTCTGGCAAGGTCTTCACCCAAAATGGCATGATGATGGTAATTTTTACAAAGGGAGAGATCACTCCATGAGGCCAGAAGCCAGAGAGCAATAAGAGGCTAATCTTGCTTTTATATAAGAATCTTGATTTTATATAAGAACCCTCTCTGAAGAACTAATGAGAATCCAATGAAACCTACACTAATTCCTTTTAGGAGAGCACCCCCAGTGACCTCATTACATCTCCCTAGGCTCCACATCCTAAAAGTTTCACACCTCCCAACATCACCACACTGAAGACCAAGCCTACACATGAACCCTTGAGGATTACATTCAAACCATAACACCATCGGAGATAATGAGCAGAATGGGGGGTCCGAGTTTGGAAAATTACTTAGAGGTGGCCTTAGTGGTAAGGAAATGATTGCTAGACTGAATGAAAAGGATTCTTGGGAAGGAGGACAGGGAGCTCAAGTATGAAGGATATAGTGATTCACATTAAACTGGCCTAGCAGGATCCCTGCTACACTTGAGCCACGCAAGCCAAAGACAGGGGTAAAGGAGAAGGCCTGCCTGCAAAGACGGTTCACAGAAGCCTATTTAGCATTTGTTTCAGTAGAGAATATTCATCACATAGTAAGTGGGACAAGAGGGAAATAATAGTTTTCTTACCCTAAATATCTACATTTCCTTTAGTGCCCCATTATGGATTAATGACTAATATTTTTGTCTTCCTTTCAATTCATTTATAGTTTTATTTTATCATACTACAGGGATAAAAATAAAGGTTTCCCTTCAAATGTTAGCTGGGACAAACTGAGAGTGGTAATATTAATAAAAGAAGAGATCCAACTTTATAACATGCATAGGGAAAAAAATTACAGGACTTGAGGCATGTATAGAATGTAAGTCTGACTAGGGCCAGATGGACAAAGCTACAGAACAAAATAGAGTCTTGGGTGGGGAAGGGCTTGTGGTAACCTGGTTAGTAGTGTGAACAGCTAGGAAGGAGTGAAGGGAATGTACTGCAGTAGAAAGGTTTTCTGATTGTATTGTTAAAGTCTCTTAATAATCTCTTGGAACCACACTCACAGTACTAACATTTGTCTGGGTGGAGCATACTGGGCATGGAGATTTTTTGCAATTAATCTTTCTTTGTTACTTGATGAGATTCCTAGGGAGGAGGCTTAAAACAATTACCTTTCCAACTGGAAGTGGTGGCAAATGCCTATAATCTGAAGACTTGGGAAACTGTGACAGGAGGATCACAGGCTTGAGGCCAGCCTCTGCCATTTATCAGGACCCTCCACAACTTAGTGAGATCCTGTTTCAAAATAAAAAATAAAATAGGGCTGGGGGTGTAGCTCAGAGGTAGAAGGCCCCTGGGCTCAATCCCCACTACTGTAAATAAATAATAAATTTTAAAATATAATTATCTCTTTTTTGGAAGAAGCTTTTCTTGGTCAGAAAAGTAATTACAGAGAGTTCCTCCCTCTGCTGGGGGTGAGAGATATAAGGCCAGTAAAAGGACCCTCATTCTGGAACAGCTTCTCATGCTTCTTAGAATGTCAAAGCACCCATCTCTGACATATGGTTCTGAGTCCCACCACTACTTCCACTCTCTGTTTTATGAGCGACACATTAAACTCTCAAGGGATGCCAAGTCGTGTACTATACCATACTTGAATATTTTCTATGTAAATGATATCTTGTCTTCATGTTAACCACACCCCTTCTCCCAGAGTATGCCTTTCGTAGCTGAAGAATCCTCACCCTATCTCTCTCCCTTGTCTCTTTTTTTGCACTGTTTTTGCAACCATCCTTTGGAATTTTTTTCTCTAGTTCAATTTTAGCTATCTCACACTGTGACAACTAAAGCTGTAAACATTTTTTTTTCAGATGGCAAAGCACCAAAAATAGTTTTAAAGTTTGAGATAATATCTTTTATGTTCTTTTAAATATGATACATAATAATGCTTGTATTTTAGTTGTATTCTTGATCAAGTTAAATTCTAAGCTTTTGTCTTTTAGGTTGAGGTCTTAGATGATAGCTTTGAGTTGATAATTATATACAGATTAGTTTTTCATATTCACTAAATTGTACTTTCTCACATAAAAGCCATCTAACATTTGTATTACACTCAAAAATTTTTGCATATTGCTATCTATTATACTGCAAAGAAATAATACTAATTTTCTCTACTTTTTTTTGGTCATACTGATACTTTAGTTATAGGAAATATAATGCCTTATTGAAACTTCAAGATGATATAATTTAAAACTTACTTTTAGTTTCCATTTCATGTTTATTATTTTCATTTAATTTATAAAGGACCAAAACACTATAGATTCAGTTTATATCTCTTTGTATCTACTTTAGTCTATTTTTCTGTTACTTATAACACCACAAACTGGATGAAGTTATAAAATACTTATTTTTGCTCACTCTTCTGGTCCAAGGTCAAGGGACTACCTTAGGTGATGACCTTGTTGACAGAGTCCAGAGGCAGGGCAAGATACCACAGGAAAAGAGATACAGAGTGGCCATGAATGTTTTGGTCTCCCTCCTTATTATGGAGATCTCACCTTCTTGGTCATATCTAATCCTACTTACTTATAAAATGTGCTACCCCTAAACATCAGAGTCAAATTGTTTCCATTCTTTCCATAGCATATAATAGGGATTAAACTTCAACATGAATTTCAGAGACAGAGTGAAACCTATTGCCCTTATCCCTTACCCAGACACAACCATTTGTTAAAACTGTTTTCCCTGGAGGCAGTCTTGAGAAGATGACAGTAGCTAGGTCCTCTGGTCCAGGTGATCATCTCTCTACACCAGTGTGCTGTATTATGTTTCTATTAAACTTCCCCAGGGGTTTCCAGAAAGACAAGCAAGCCTTTTGAAATTATGGTCACATAATAATGTTTGATTTTCATGTGTCACATGATTTCACTTTCTGTTTTAGCTTTCACATGATAATTAACTAGCTATCTCCAGGGTACTCATATCTTAAGACAATGAAATGTCATTCTAGTTCAACTTATGTGACAGCAGAAAAACTTACCTCTGAATAATAATCAAAAGCAGGTCACATGCCAAGACAATGACAGGAGAGCAATGACTTTCAGTATATTGGATTGTCACCAGATATATCATTTTGAAGCTAAATTAAAACAATAATCATTTAAAATATTAAAAATATACTTTAAAACGTGATTTCAACAACTGATCTGACTTTCATCGAGTTTATGTATATATAATGCTAGCAATTCCTATAAGAACAACATATTTAGCCAGGTGCAGGAGCACATGCCTATAATCCCAGTACTTGAAAGGCTAAAACAGGAGGATCACAGGTTTGAGGCCAGCCCTGGCAACTTAGAAAAGACCCTGTTTCAAAATAAAAAATATAAAGGACTAGGGGTGTACCTCAGAGGTAGAATGCCCCTGGGTTCTATCCTCAGTACCATATTTGAAATTAAAAAGAAAATCATATACTTTTATCTTAATCACTAAAGAAGATTAAGCAACAAGAAAAAAATATTTGAGTGTTTAGAAATGCAGGAAATAAAATCTATTATTCTATTGATGTTTATTACTTTTTAAAATAATTATTACTTTTGTTTATGCTGCAATCCTTCTAATAAGAGTGACAAATGAAAATGACAACGGCCACAGGAAAGCAGTGTTATGGTTTGGATTATAAATGTCCCCCATATGACATTTGTTGGCTTAGTCACTATCTGTAGAACTATTGGAGGACAGTGTTAACCTTTAGTAGATAGGGTCTAGTGGAAGGAAGTTAGATCAATGGTGGTATGCCTTTGAAGAAGACATTGGGGTCCCAACTCCTTCCAGGTTGTAATGAAGTGAGCAGGCTCCTCTGTTGCCACATGCTTCCTACCATGATGTTTTGCTTCACTGCAGGCCCAAAGCAACGCAGCCAACTGACTCTGGATAGAAAACTCTGAAACCATGAGCCAACGTGAATCCTTCCTTCTCTAAAATGATTATCTCAGACATTTTGTCACAATGAGCAGCTATTGCAAGTATTTAGGGAACTATCATAATATGTGAGGTAGTATAATGAAGACAAGAAAAGCAAATCTATAAATACTAGGAATTTATTCATTACTATGCAATAATGCTTATTGATTATGATAATATTATACAGATGCTCAGAAAATATGTACCCATCAATTTCCATTCAGAGTTACTCCCCTATTATATCAGCAAAAATAAAAGTGACATGCCAAATGCAAAGTGTAAATATGAGACTGAGAAATCCATATTGAATTCTGATTCTTAAAATTATTTGTTTTATGTAAAATTTTTATTTTATAAGCTCTTGTTTTTATGGGAATGTACTTACTGCAAAGGTAACAAAATTTTTAAATTGTCATAACAAACGCTATACTACATTAATTAATTTACAATAAAAAGCTCATTCCCACTCTGCCAAAAGCTTGCTTGCACAATTTTTCTATTGGTTTGACCTGGTAGATTTATAGACTTTGTACAGCAGTTACATGATCAAGTAAGCTTTGGGGTGCCAATACAGGGTCTAATCTGAAAAATTGTAATTGTGTAAATGACTATGTTAGGTGATAGTAATACAAAATTAGATCATAGATATGCTGCTCAAAAGTTAAAAGAGAGGAAAAGGCTTAAAAGGTCAACATAGTCCTAATAGGGCAAAGAACCTCAGCAGAGGAATATACTAAGTACAAGGAAATATAGAAACTTGATGGTATGAAAAAAAAAACTCCTACATTTCAGATTTGTTTAGCATACTTGTGAACCTAGGTAATACAACAGAAAGAGAAGTAAACGTTTAACTATCTTTATATAGTTGACAATGCCATACATTTTAAAAGAACTATGTTTCTGATTACATAATCCCATGTAATCTTTGATATAGCTCTCTTAAGGAGTGACAAATGTCAGAGCACTTTGTTATAACCACTCACTTGAACTTTGAAAAGTGAATCTTTGATTTAATTTGTTCAACATTTGACAAATCCTTACCTCTACTTTGTTCTTAGCATTCATTCCATAAGCTATCATCATAAAGTGAACTAATTTCAAACAGATTGTTGAGTTACATTTGCACATTTACTTTTCTAAATGCTCAAAAATATTCTTACTCTATTCACTGCTATGAAGTTTTAAAAGACTTTCATATGGAAATCCCTTGGCAATAGTAGATGTAGTATGTTACAATTCTCAGGCATCTAAATGTAGGACTGAGACTGGCTAAGTACTTCTCATGAGTTTTAGTGTGATATCAAGAAAACAAAGGGCTAAAAAAATAGAGGAATTCTTCATTATCTTTAGTATTTCTCTCCAGTCCCATTGAACTCTTTATATATATTTTTAAAATTCATAGGCTACTTTGATACACCTTTCACGTAAGCTTTGTTATTTTAAGTTGACATACAACATTATGCATTTGCATCTAAGTAATACTGGACTGTCACTTCTTTTGTTTTTATTTTTGATATATCTTTTACAAGTTCAACAGGTAATAAGAAACAGAAGAAATAGAAGAAAAAGAAAAACACTAAAAAACTCCAATCAGAGAAACACGAAACGGAGAGTGACAAGGGGGTGGAGAGAAGTGGGAACCAGGATGCTATGTGTTAGCATGAAAATAGAGAAAAACTGACATATTTTAAAAAGTTATAATCTGCAATATTATGGTTACTTTTTCATTTCTAAGTATGTATTCTATGTTATTTTTAAAGTAACAAACATAGGTTAATTGCTTACAAATGAATTTTTGAACCTATTCTTGATAGCAGAGCTGCTAGAAATAAAGTTCTAGGTGGCAGAAAATATTGTAAGTTTTAAATTAAGTTATAGATATAAAAATTTGAATTCATTAACCAAATGTGTCTCTATTATATAAACACTAAGTAAAAATAATCTGAACAGTATAAATCAAGTGGAGATAGTACTGAAAACTTTACTTTCTTTAAATATTGAAATAAATGATTTCTCCTTTTCAAGCTGAGAACAACAGGATCACACAGATACTGTCTGTGATCTTGTCTCTGTGAAATGTTTGGGTGGTGATTGCAGTTTAATAAAGTGGTGCCAGAAAGGATAAGAACTGTGTCTGGTATTAAACAGATTCTCACTGTCATTCTGTAACAGACAATAGCAATTTTCTAAACTGTATGACTATGATAGTTTCAATATTCTTAGCATATTTTTAAAGGAATATTACCTATTTAGGTGAGGAAATACTGATGAAAGAAATTAAAGAAGATACAAATAAATAAAAAGATATCTCATGATTATGGCTTGAAAGATGAATTAATTTTAAAAGGTCAATATTACCTAAAGTAATATATAGATTCAATGCAGCCTGTTTCAGTCAACATTCTCAGTGCTGTGACCCCAAATAACTGATAGCCACAATTTAGAAGAAGGAAGGTTTATTTGCTCATAGTGCTGGGTATTTCAGAGATTTCAATCCATGTTAGGCCTGGTCACATCTGCACAGTTCAGGATACGGCAGTGGGAAGCAGAGAGTAGGAGAGAGCAGGGGGTTTGTGGACACATACACACACACACATACACACACACACACACACACACACACACATACACACACATATGAGCTCTTTCAGGAGAAATTCTATATCCAAACCATAACACAACCCCATCAAAATCCCAATGTTATTTTTCATGGAAATAGAAACAATAAAATATAATAACAATAAAATATAAATGCAGCCATAAAAAACTGTGAAGAGACAAAGAAATATTGAAGGAAATGGATAAAGTGGGAACTACCACACTTCCTGAAAGTCACTTAAATAAATGGTGCCAGGAAAACAAGATACATACATGCTCACACTCACATACACACAAACACACATACACACATACACATATATACAATAAAACTTGACTTCTATCTCTCATCATATACCAAAATCAACTCAAAATAAATTAAAGACATGTAAAATCCAAAACTATGAAATTACTAGAAGAATACATAGAGGAAATGTTATATGACATTAAACCTGAGAAATAATATTTTTTATAAAAGACCTCAGAAGCCCAGGCAACAAGAGCAATAAATAAATAAATGGTCTTATATCAAACTAGTAAACTTCTGCACAGCAAGGAAAATAATCAACAGTGTGAAGATACATCTACAAAATGGGAAAATAAATTTGCAAATTATATACCACAGTGGGGATTAATATTCAGAATCTGTAGGGAACACAAGAAAACAAATAATTTAGTTAAGCATGATGGCACACGCTTGTAGTGTCAGTACTTGGGAAGCTGAGACCTGAGGATCTGGGTTTGCAACCACTCTCAGCTACTTAGTGAGGCTTTCCACAACTTAGTGAGACCCTGTTTCAAACTAAAGAATAAAAAATAGGGCTGAGGGTGTAACTTGGAGATAGAATGCCCCTGGATTCAATCCCCAGTACTGCAAGAAAAAAAAAAAGAAAACAAATAATCTGTTGAAAGATGAGCAAAATATAAATTGAAATTTCCCCCCAAAAAGACGTACCAATGGCCAACAGACATATGAAAAAATGTTCAACAACACTAACCATTAGGGAAATGAGAATCAAAATCACAATGAGATATCATCTTACCCCACGCGGAATGGCTATTATCAAAAAGACAAAAAATAGTAAATAATGATGAGGACATAGAAAAAAAAGAACTATTTTACCCTGTAGGTGGGAATGTAAATTATTATAGTCATCATGAAAAACAGTATGGGCTTCCCCCCAAAATTTAAATTATAACTATCATATAATTCAGTAAACTCATCATTAGGTATGTGTATAACCTCCAAAAGGAAATAAAATCAGTATGTTGAAAACACATCTACTCTTCCACTTTACTGCAACATTATTCTCAATAGTCAAGATAGGGAATCAACATAAATGCCAATTAACAGAAGAATGGGTAAGGAAAAAATTATATATATATATATATATATATATATATATATATACTATTCAGACATAAAAATGATTAAATATTGTTATTATTGACAATATAGATGATCCTGGAAGATACCATGTCAAGGCACAGAAGGACAAATAGTGCATGATCTCTCTGGTATCTGGAATGTAGCAATTTCTCTCACAGAAGTGGAGAGTAGAATACTAGTAACTAGAGGCTGGGGAGAACAGCAGGCTGAGAGGTTGGTCCATGGGTATAATGTGATGGTTAGATATAAAGAATAAATTCTGATTTTCTTGTACAGTAGGAAAACCATAGCTAATAACAATGCATCTTGTATTTTAAATAACTAGGAGGATTTTGAATGTTCTCACAAGAAATTATTTATGTTTAAGGGAAGAATATGCTAATTATCCTCCGTTGATCATTACATGTATATACATATATTAAAACATCATGTTGCACACATAAATATGTATAATAGTTATGTGTCAATAAAATTTAAAAGAAGAAAATATCGATCTAAGCAATTTGTTTATTCAGTGGTGATATCTAATATATGTTAAATATTCCAGATCATGAAATGCACAGTATAATACACTGGTCTAACCAAAATACACTGACAAATCTACTTGGAAACATATTGGATCAATTAAAATTTTCCAGAGGAAAAATAAAATGCATATTTCCTTGTCTCTTCTTTAATGGGTACATTTCAGAAATTGTTGTCATAGGATCTTAAGTACAATCAATTTCCACTTGGATAAATGACTGTGTTAATGGAAGAGAGGAGTGTAATCTGGTCTAGTCTAATGAATTCGGAAAGCTTTATACTGTTTTACTCAGATTAAAAACTGGGCGGCTGGTCAAAAGGGGGCTCTGAGGAGCCAAAGGTTTGGTTGAGGAGAGTCTTTGTCAATGTACAGCCATTGTTACATCATTTTATAAGTGAAAAAACTTACAATTAGATCATTAAGATTTTGAATCAGGAGAGGAAATAGAGAGGTCCTGGCCCCATACTTTAACTGATAAGGATACAGACAAATTTAAAGTTGACAAACTTTGGACCATTATTAGCTGCAGAGGTGAAATTAAACTTTTACTTTCAAATCCTCAATCATAAGCTTGTAGAAGAGAAAAGATGTTTTCCCTCCTCAATGGCAAGTTCAATGGCTGAGACCCCTATAATGAAAGACAGCCTAACACGAGAAAAGAATGCAGGTTTATTTAATACAACTTTTATGTTACATGGGAGCCTTCAGAAATGAAGACTTAAATAAATAAGAGAAATCTGTACTCTTATGATTCAGTTTGATGAAAAAGTGGACAATCCCGAGAAGCATGATTACTCAGAAAGAGTATGATCTAATGATAGTAGTAATCTTGGGAACTTAGGGACTTAGCAAGGGATTTTGGTTCAGATTCTTCTTGGCATCTCTTCCTTCTAGTTAAAGGAAGGACCCTCTGGAAAGAGGATCTCATGACCTAATTCAGAGGAAGGTTGGGGAATTCTTTTATGGATTGCTTCAGAAGAGAACAAGGGGACAAGGTCTCAGAGGCCTTCTGCTTCTGCTTTTCTCTCAAATGCCATGGTACAATATTTTGAAGTGACATGTCCTGAATTTCATCAAGCTTTTCTTAATACCAATTTAATTTATATTAATACATATATTCGCATGCTCATATATAACATTTCTTAAAAAAAGATCTGATATTAATTCCCACTAAAATCTCCAAATTATTTTTGTTAAGGTAATTTTGAAAGGAATGACCATATAGGAACCTGAATGAAGCTATATGCACCTTGCCTATGTATCCCAGTTTATCTACAATAGTACTGTTGTTCTATTTAGGTAATAGTCTTTCTACACCTGCCTCCACCTTCTTCAAAAGAAAATTATTCAGAATATTCAAATAATAAAATCCCAGGCTTCAAAAATAAAGTTAGCAATCCTTTATGCTAACATTTAAACAACTACTTCAATTGGTACTACATTACCTGCAAAAACATCTAAGTAAAAAAGTAGCGTTCAGAAAGTTATATTTCTGAAGATTTTGTTCTCGAAGTGTGAGAGTTTGACATGTAGTTCTGGTCATGTCCAGGCCCAAATTAATACTTTTTTTTCATTATTCATTGGATCAGGCCACGTACTTAAATTGTTCCACAGTGCCCTATTGTGCTGACACCCCCATCTATTCTGAGCCATTTTGTTTAAATAAAAAGTCCATGTTTAGCTTTGTAATATAAAACACAGCTGAATCATTGACACTTCAATCAGCCTTTATTATGCTGAAATCACAGTAGGATATCCCTTTTACCCAGAATGTACTGACACTAAAATAGAATTGATTTTAATCTAAAAGTGAAAGGCAAAACACATCAACATGTACGTGTATCTGCATAATAATCGGGTGTAATTTTATTATAACTACATTCACTATATAGCAGAACCCTCTGTGATATAGACTTGAATTGGACTCTATAGCTCTAGCAATTATAAAAAAGAGGTTAAGACAACTGTGTTAATGGAGGATTTCAGTAATCTGTACCTGCAATCCGTACATGTAATAAGGACAATGTCTAAAATTTGTAAAGCACTTTTCTTTCCCTCACCAAGAGAGTTACATTATTGTCATAAATACTAGGGAGATTTTTTTTTTTTTTTTTTTTTTTGGTGGTACTGGGGATTGAACTCAGGGGCATTCTACCTCCGAGCTACACCCCCAGCCCTATTTTTTATTCTTTTATTTTGAAACAGGGTGTCATTAAGTTGCAGAGTGCCTTACTAAGTAGCTGAGGCTGGCCGCAAACCCAGATCCTCTGGTCTCAGCCTCCCCAATGGTGGGATTACAAGAATGCGCCACCATGCCCGGCTTTGAAGGTTATTTTGACTTGTTCCATAGGCTCGACCCCTGGTACCTAAGGCACCACTGGAACATTTCATCCCATGCTGGTTCATCCGGTTTCCTGAGTTAGTTAAAAATTAAAGCAAAATTCTAAAACTAGTTATCTCCTTTGCCAATTTTAAGTAATGTGTCAACAAATAAAGGAGATATATATTGCAAATACAGACAGTAACTGTAATATTAAATTTGGACTTGTGTTTCAGTGTGGTTAAGTAAAGAAAATAAGAAACAATTAAATAATCATTAATTAATTAAGCTGCTTATTGTCTGGAACCAATGCCCTAATTTTCTGAGGGGAAATTTGCAAAATGAGCATCTTCTTAGAGTTTAAGTCCTGCATGGTGGCTTCCTAATCCAGGAAGATTTTAGGTTTCTAAAACATATTCAAAGTTCTGCTTACTTACTCTGAATGCTGCATGAAATGCCATACGAGTCTATAAGTTGATGAGAAGTATATTGGCTTTTGTCCACCAATAAAGTTGAAACAAATCATGTTGTTCTCTTAAATGTTTCCCGGGCTAGATAAAAACAGAGACTCCTACATAACACATATGTTCCATTAATTACAGGAAAAGAACACAGAAAGTGAAGCAATCTGTGGTTTAGAGAGCGTAGAGCACTTGGCATAAAAATGCCAGCATGAGCAAGAAAAATAAAAAGAGACTTACAAATGAGTGCATTTACATTCTGAAAAAGAAGAGAATTTAAATAACCAAAGCAGGTGAGCTGTTCTAACAAAGAGATCAGTGTGTTATTTAACAAAAGGCTGTACTAATTCTGCAGTTAAATACATTGTGCAAGGTGAAAGGAAATCAGAGCAGCAGATTGAAATTGTCGATAATAGAAAGTGATCCTATGCAGAGATGTCATAAGATCTAAAGTTTGAATTGAATTCCTAACTTAATTAACCACAAGAAGTCTTATCTGAAGATGTGCATCTTGAAATATCAATGATAAATTCTTTCAAATTTTGTGAAATTAGCTTGGATTTGCTAAGTGCAAACAGAGATGAGGTTGGAGGAAGTTTGCATTAATTCCTAATTCTTGCAAAGACTCACCTTCACCTATTACACAGCAGAAGACAAATGAGCAGCATCTACATAGAAGTAGTTCTGGCAACTGGGAATAATTGAGCAGAAAATTATATGAATCCATGCTGGTAAACATGATAAAATCTGAATAATCAAGATAATCCTAATAATATATATGTGTGTATTATATATATTAATATACGTATTAATTAGAAACTGTAGACTTCAGTGTGCTAACAAAAAGGCATTGACTCTCCAGCTATTAATGTGGCTCTCAGCTCCCAAGCCAGTGACCCAGTCAAACTAATGTGGGCTTCAACTTAAGTCATCTATGTAAATAAACAAGTCACACTCTCTGCATACTTTCTGCCTTAGCAGTTTTTCATAGCAGAAAAAACTTCCATAGGGATTAAGCTAAGAATGCAAATAAAATATATCTTAAAACATGATCTGGATTAAGGAGCACAAAATTATAAGATCAAAGTCATAATAAAGACTAAGGACTAAATATGTTCAGACAAAGACTGAACGTTTAAAATAAATGAACATGCAAATTTATGTATATTAATAATTACATCAAATTGAATTTCCTAGAGACACATTGGCCAACTATGATTTAGTTTGTAATTTTCATGTTTTTTCTGACTATAATTTAATTCTCATAGGGACATAATTTTAAAGCTAGCTAAGATCAAACATATATTTTAACTTGACTCTTAATAAAAGAGAAAAATCTACACTAACTTCACAGGGTATGGTATTTTATTCCATGTGAGGAGAATATAACTTCTAATCTGATAATATGAAGAGTCTTATTTTATCATTTTTTAGCAGACATATTATGTATATATGCACATATTAAAATATTTTCAGATCAATACATACTTTGCATAGAGAGTAACATAATTCCCAAGGTAATTTATTTATTCAACATCAGTAATAAGTAATAGAATAATAATAAATAACCTGTATGCAATATTAAAAGAAGTTAAAGATGTATAAAGGTATTGATATTTTGTATGTATGCATATAAAGAAATGCTATATTTGGGAAACCTTAGCAATTTCAATAAATATGTAAAATGATTTTACCAGTAATTAAATATAAATTTATATTTGCAGTCCTTGTTTTTGCAGTCCTTTCTTAAAATAAGTACACATTTGTGCATTCATGAAGGATATCATTTAAGCATATTAATTAATTTTAATTTAGAAGTTTTGTCAATTTAATAAATTTATACTAAGAAAATTAACACTATAAGCAAAAAAAATTGCAGAAAATGGGTCAAAATATTTGTTGTTGTTTCCTTTTGTTTTGTTTTAAAATGACCTACACATGTGGAATAGAAGTTGTTATAGGCTTGCAACTTCTAAAATTTATTGACTCTATAATTACTTGTATAAGCATTAGGCTATCCATTTGTTTTGTGACTTTGCACTTGAACCATTTGATTGACTCTTTGGAATCATGGTTTGTTACCATACAGAATTTAACAGCCTGTAGTGTCTCATTGACTATTTGATTGAGCCACTGGGTGCTATACATGAAGATTAAAATTAGTTATTGCTAGGAAGCTTCATTGTTCAATAACTGTTAGATTCTGCCTCTTTCTGAGTCATATGATCAAGTTCAAAATTAGTTACTTAGATATTTATTGAGAAACTGTAGGCTACACATCACTGTACAGGTTCTTGAAGGGAAGTAAATTAAAAATGAGATATGGTTTTTCTTTCAAGAACTTGAAGACAGAAAGATGAAGTAGCATTAACACTAAAGATCTATTACTTTTTTGAAAATAAAAAGTACATGAGATTATTTTTTTTCTGGTGTTGAGGATCAAAACCAGGGCCTGATATACGCTAAGCAAACACTCTACCATGGAGTGACACCTCAGCTCAAAATTAACTTTTGAATCAGTAGACTTAGTAAATAAAGCAGTTTTCTCTAATGTGGGTGGACCCGTTTCAATCAGCAGAAGATCTGCATAGAGAGAACACCTGCCTGGCCACGGGACCTGAATGCTGGTCTTTTTCTACTTTCAGATTTGACATGTAACATCAGGTCTTGGGTATTAAACATGGCAACTTTCATTACAGAACTGATACCATTCGAGCTCCTTCTGGTCTGTGAACTTGGACTGAAACTACATATTTCTTCTCCTAGGTCCTGCTTCCTGACTATAGATCTCATTTTTTTTTTTTTTCAGTTTCCTCAATCACATGATCCCATTCTTCAGAATCTTTATCTCCTCCTCTTTCTCTTTCTGTATCTATCTATCTATATGTATACACCCTAAAATACACACCAGATTTTGAATAATTAATATGAAAATATATAATAACTCCAATAATTTTATATGGATTTCCTGCTGAAACTCAGACACTTTAATATATGGAATTAAGTTAAATAACGTCTCCTATTTCTTTTTACTTTTTAAAATGCTGGTATTAGATATACCTAAAATTACATAAGTAACTCATTTGTGCCATTGACTTCCATCTCATTGGAGAATGCTGACATGTGCCTTTAAGCTTCCCAGTATAGCTGGGAATCATCTCATAACACATGGGGTAATCTCTATATGGAAAAGCCTTTCTGAACATCCTCTAACTGAAAAATATCCATGAATAATAAAGCAATAGAAATCTAAGGAAAAACAAATTTTTATCAAAAATTGTTGAAAGATCAATTTTAAAAGGGTAAAACAATGACTCACGCAAATACAGAATTAACAAATGTTTAAAATTTTATTTAACTCATCAATTATTATGGGAACCAGTACGATACTATGGACAATTCAAAGGAGAAGTCTAGGAACCATACATGTAAAGAAAAAATAAGTAATTTGAAATTAATGTACAAATAGATTCAAAGTATATATCCACAGGGGGAAAAATCACTTGCTTTTACTGAACACAATTAATTTACAGATTTATATACAAGAATAATTTACATTATGATCAGTACTCTACAACTTATAGGACAAAAAACAACCAGAAAGACAAGTATATAGGGAAATGAGACAAAACTGCTTTTCTTTTTTGTTTCCATTTCAGAGTCTTTCATGATTTTTTTCTGGCAAAATGACAATATTAAAGAACAAAGGAGTTTTAAATTAGTTTTCAACATGACAAGGTCAATTGATGGGAATTTTATAATCAAAATGATGATCTCTCCTTTATAATTATGAATTCTTTGCAAATATGTATTTTTTTATTTTGCTTTAGAAGTTTTAGCACTTTATGGTTTAGAAAGTTCAGTAGTTTATAGCACAGAATTGAAACAGAATACATCTATAAAAAATTATTTAGATCTCGATTTTTCCTGAAGCCCTGCTCTGGTAAGTGTAATTATATCCCCAAAAAACTATCTGCACCCTAATCCCTAGAAACTTACTCAGATGGAAAAAAAATAATTGAAAAGAAAGGGACTCTGTATATGTGATTGAGAGTGTAGACCTTAAAATATGGAGATTGTCTGGGATTATGCAACCGGAGCCAATCTAATCACATGAGCATTTGAAAACAGAGAACTTGTCCAGTTAGAATAGCACAAAGGGATGCAGCAAAAGCAGCCAGAAACATTCACTCTGCTATATTTGAGGGAAAAAACCTAGATAGTTACTCTGTGAACTACTGATGGAGAGTGATGGTCTCTTGAAGCCTAGAGTAACCCTGAGTGGGCAGCCCAGGAAAAAACAGGGACTCCAGTCCCATAAACACAAAGCAATGAATTCTACCAATGACTAAGGAAGGTGGAAGAGGCCCCGAAGTTTCACACAGGATCGAAGCCCTAGCTGACATTTTGATTTCAGATTGTGAATCACAAACCATTTTATCAGTGCTGACTCATGGCCCATGGAAGCGGTGAGATAACAACTTTGAACTTTGTCTGGTATTAAATTACTAAATTGTGATAATTTGTTACAGAAACAGAAAAAAATATATACCTACTTCCATTCTGAATTTCCCTTTTGACTTGGATTTTGTCATTTAAATTAAAGCCTTATGATATGCTATTAAATTATTATGCAAAATGAAGTCAGGAATGGTGGTGTATGCCTATAATTCCAGTAGTTAGGTTGAAATAGGAGGATCGCAGGTTGAAACCCTTTTTTTTTTCTTTTGTGGAACTGAGGATTGAATCCAAGGGCATTCTACTTCCAGGTTACACCCCCAGCCCTATTTTTTATTCTTTATTTTGAAACAGGGTCTCACTAAGTTGCGGAGGGCCTCACTATGTAGCTGAGGCTAGCCATGAACCCGGATCCTCCAGTCTCAGCCTCCCTAGTACTGGGATTACAAGTGTGTGCCACCACGCCCAGCAAGGTTGAAACCCTGTTTCAAAATAAAAAATAAAAAGGGTACTCCTGGATTTAATCCCTAGTTTCCAAAAATAATGATAATAATTATAGTATAAGCCGGGCGTGGTGGCACACGCTTGTAATCCCAACACTCGGGAGGCTGAGACCAGAGGATCCGGGTTAGCGGCCAGCCTCAGCTACCTAGTGAGGCACTCCACAACTTAGTGAGACTCGGTTTCAAAATAAAGAATAAAAATAGGACTAGGGGTATAGCTCGGAGGTAGAATGCCCCTGAGTTCAATCCCCAGTACCGCAAAATAAATAAATAAATAAATACATAAATAAATAAATACATAAATAAATAAATAATTATAGTATAAAATAATAATAACTGTCATTATTATGATAGATAAGTTTAAAATATTGTCTGGTTTATTAATCTAAACACCTAAATTTCCTCAGGTGCCCAAGAGAGCCAGTCTAATAGGCCAGGTGCCTGATGTGGTTCACTTTTCTTTGTCTGCGTCGACGTCCTACGTTGACAGAGCTTAATGTTCATTTTGAAACAGGAAACCAGGAAGCCAACAAACACTCTTGTGAGTTTGAGTGATAGGACTACTTACAGGAAGCATTAAAGTATTTAGTGCTCACAAATGGCAGGTTCATTTGTAACTTGCTACTAAATTTCTACTGGCTTTCTACTATTATAAACAGTTTGGCTAATGAGTCCCAAAAGATGCTGTGAAATAGGAAAATTAGAAAGTATTCAACAATTAAGAATCTGCATGTGAGGTAAGTTAAAAATGCTAAATATAGACAGATTGGTCAACTACAATGAAAATGCAACTAAAAGTATAAACATCTAAAGTTTGTTAAAGAGTAAATATAAAAGGTCACTGGGAAGAATATTTTGACTCAGTTTCAGGTTAGATCATAGTAGTATTGAGCACTAGATAAAGAATGATGTATTACTCAGAATAAAGTAACTGATTTAAAATCTCTGGAGTCAGCGCTTTCTGGTTTGCATCATAGTCTATTTTGGGTTGAAAAAAGGTTCTGCTTCATGGAATCATTTTGGAATTCAGGCTTTACCATATAGTTTATCTCCCATCCTCTCAAGCTAGTAGCAGGTATTGTTAGGTTACTAGCAAGAAAACTAGATTCCATGAGCCAAATTCGAACTCAAACCTATTTTTGTATAGCATGAGGACAAAGACTAGCACTTGCATTTTAAAAGAGGTATTTACAAAAAAAAGAGTATGTCAAGAAAAAAAGTTACAATGTGCCCTTTAAAAAAAATTGCAAATCATAGCCCCAGGACCTTTGCATTCTCCACCAGATTCTCTCTGTCCAATTAGCAGACAAGGGAAAAAGAAGAGACCTGGAATGCTGTACAAGAGATTTTAGGAGCCAGACTAGGAGAGGATAAACGATACTTCCATTCTCATACCAAAGGTCATAATGATTTCACATGACCCCACTTCTATACAAAGCATGACTGGAAGTACAGTTCTGTTTCTTGTCCAGCTAGAAAGGAGACACTAAAAATTATTTATTAGAGAGGTTTTGACAGTGACAGAGATTTTTAAAATTTGCAATAATCTCAATTACTGTTAAGAAAACAACAACAACAATAAAATGGAACCTATAAGAAATATGCAATAGAAAATGAGTAAAATAAGTAAATAAGACCCATACACTAAATAATGGCCTGGTCAATATTGTCCAGGTTATAAATTAGACATCAGGAATCAGTGGTTACTGACATCTTTTCCTTAAATTTTAATATAATTCAATTCTAAACTGGCCTATCTCTTGAACACAAAATTTCTGGAAATACAATACATGTTGTTTGACCCAGTCAAACATAAATTCGACCTTTTCAGAACCATGCAATAAATAATATTGAGATTATTATCTAATTTTTTCATGATCTGCCTCAAAAATATATTGATAGAATTGTCAGTTAGATTCTTCTTATTCAGGTAACTTTAATTGTTATTCTATAACAATGAACTATAGCAATAATAGTTGATTTTATTAGTCATTTCTTATCTTCTAGATATTGCAATTATAGTATACTTCTTCTAATTGTGATGATAAAGATAGGTAAATATCTGCAAATGTCTTTTCAAAATCACTGTTCAATGAGATGCCTTCTATGAAGTACTGTCAGCAGATTATGTCAGCTGTGGTGGGAATAGATTTATTCATCACCTTCATTCTTGACAGAAAATCATACCTTAGATGTGAAAATGTCACTTGCAACAGCAACTTATCTTTAAATTCTTTCTTCCCTTTATATTTGTTTTATTTATTTTTTATTGGTGGATTGTAATCATATATCTTTGTTAGGCACAAGCTGGTAAAGGCATACATGCACACATTTCTCATTTAACCCTTCCCCAATTCCCGCCTCACTCCTCGCTCTCCCTCCTTCTCAAGTTCAGTTTAGTGATTGACTTTGATATGTTTGTGAAAGTACATCATGTGCATTAGGGTGTTTCCCTCCCCTCATCACCTTCAGTTATCACCTTCTTTGCTCATCTAAGGTTTCTC
Source organism: Graphiurus murinus (assembly GCA_004027655.1). NCBI lineage: Eukaryota > Metazoa > Chordata > Mammalia > Rodentia > Gliridae > Graphiurus > Graphiurus murinus. The sequence continues at coordinate 27,409 of PVLC010011479.1, forward strand.
CTTCTTTGTCTAGAGTCCCTCTAAAGTTCCATTTTCTCCCTAGCTTCCACATAGTAGGGAGAGCATATGCTTTTCTTTAGTCATCAAAAAACTGTTTTTTTTTTTTTTGCACCAAAGCATTTGCTTGAACTTTAACCCATTTGCTTGCCATCTCCCAGGATCTTATTGGTTAACTGTTTAATGTTTACTTGCATGTGGGTTACACACATACCCCTTATTTTCTAGAAAAGCCATATCATCTGGTTGTAAAGACATAGCCTCCACAGTTGGCATCGAATAAAAACAAAGAAGAGCAAAACTCAGGGACAGTATCATTTCAGGATTGGCAGAAAGCAAGATATACTCCTTAAACATGCCAGTGTTCTCTCAATTACATCTCAGAAATGACTGAAAATAATCATTATAGGATTTCTTTAGTATGAAGGAAAATAAATGATTCTTCATCACAAAGCTCTTGATTTTGTCTCCTAGATTTCACAAAGAAGATATTCTCCTTTGGCTGCCACCATCTCCCGTGGATTACAATTTGCCACGTTGCAAAGTGCATTGTGGCTCCTTGAGCAGCTGGTGCTTTTCCATGCTGTTCTGTGAATGGGTTCTCCACTATCAGCCTGATGTGTGTCAGGTGGGGTCATAGCATATACTACTGAAAATTTAGTTACAAGTCACATTCTTAGGGAATTTGTGCAATAGATTTAGAGAAAGTCTATGGAAGAATGTGATAAGCCTTTAAAATCAAAGAAAATAAGAACTGTGGAGATTCTCTTGGGTACAATGCCAACTCTCTATGAAATTAATAGGTACAAGTTTTCTAGGAAGTCTAGGATACTGAGTTGAAAAGTGTTGATCAGATTTTTAAGTCATGAAAATCTAGGACTGTTCTTTCTTCTTTATTCTCACAATCTCAGTCAAAACAACTCAGCACTTTCTCCTGGTAACTCTTTCTATTTAATATTAAATACATTCATACATATATGAATGCACTACTTTGAATTATTCCCAGTGAAATCATAATCCTCGACCTAGAAACACTAAACCTGTTCATACCAGTAAAGGCTTTCGATGTTTTACTTTACTTCAAAGTAATGTGGTAAATTAAAACCAACTAAAACTCATTTAGCAGATCATATCTCAGTGAACTTTACAAACACTTCCATCAATTCCTTGGAATTTTCGTGATATACAGAATGTGCCCCATATATGTTTTTGGAAGAGTTAATTATAAAGTATATGATTTCAAAGTAGAACTATATAAATGTATATATCAAGTTATAAATTCTCTGTAGAAGACAGCTCTTCTGAATCTTATATTACCATGGGGAGTGGGATAACCTTTCCTAGAGTCAAAACTACCTTAACAAAAGCTGCTGCAAATCTTCAGTAGCATCCTCAATCACAGCTGTATCCTGTGACGGTCTAGCAAGAACACTGGGTGGTGAGAAGGCAACATGGGGCAGTTAGTTCATGGTGCAGGCAATGTGTCATGATAAATACCTTGTAGAAAGAAAGTTTCCAGCAGGTACCAAGAGGATCTTAATGGTAGAAAAGATATACTGAGTTCAAAATTTCTCTCTTAAAATGAATGGAGAGAGGATTACTAATTATATACAAATTAAAGAAAGAAATCACAATAATGTAGAATGAAATATGAGGTAGGTTGGAGAGAAAGTAATATTAGAATAGTAAGAAGTGACCAGGCATGGTGGTACATGCATATAGTTTCAGTGCTTGGGAGGCTGAGAAAGGAGGATTCTAAGTTTGAAGACAGCCTAAGCAACTTAACAACTCTCTCAATAATTTAGTGAGACTCTGTTTCCAAATAAAAATAATAAAATAGGTCTAGGGGGTATAGTTCGAAGGTAGAATGCCCCTGTGTTCAATCCCAGCACCACAGAGTAAGAAAGAAAGGAATAAGGAAAGAGATAAAGACAAAAGAAGAGATGCTCTTATGTGTTAGTTTTCTTTCTTAAAGGTTATAGAGAATGAGAGTTCCAAGTAGAAACAAAAGAGAATAAAGAGAGAAAAACTCTGCTTGAGGGGAGTGGCAGAGCTGAAAAGACTCCTGTACAGAAAGAAATTACCAGGGCCATTTTTACAAACACTAGCGCAACTTTCTAGGAAGAAACAATATATTGTGCCACAAATAATTGTTCAATTTTAGTAAATCTGAAGTTACTAAAATATTTTGATTGTTCCTAGGTTTAATGGAAGATTTAGTTTACAGAGAAAGAAACATAAAACTAAACATTTTAACATCGAGCAAAGAACTAGTTCAATATTGATGAGACTCAAATTAGTAGGTCAAAACCAGAATTTGTTATTTCTCTTTTATAATGAGACCAAAGACACAGGAGAGACTGCGATCTATTTAGGGAAAATTGAGACAAATTAACAGCTATGGTTAAAATAAGCAGGAAGTTGAGGACTTGTATTAGGTTATAAAATTATAAAGTAGTGCTTTGGCGAGAGAGAGAGAGAGAGAGAGAGAGAGAGAGAGAGAGAGAGAGAGAGAGAGAGAGAGAGAAGTTAGTTTCCTCATAGATAACTTCACAATCAATGAGAGGAGAGGATAATTAGAAGATTGTGGACAAATAACTTTCAATATAAAGCTTATGGCATAAAATATCATTTTAATGTGGTATGTAATTAGAAAGATTATGTGATATGAAGAACAATTATATAATGAACCAGACATTCAGTAAAGTGTTTATATACATATATTTAATTTGGATATACACATATGTTATAATATGCACTAATTTATAGATATAAATACAAACTGAAAAGGATAAATTAATTTCTCTTAGAAATAAAATCCATAAGTGATAGAATTTGGAGTCTAAACAAAGTATAGTTTCAAAGCCAATGATCTTATACTTATTTCAACTACCTCTTAGTTACTCCATTACAATTTGAATTGGGTATAACCATTGTGATTAAAAGAAGGAAGTAATTTAGGCATGGTGGCTCACACCTGTAATCCTAGTACTTGGGAGGCTAAGACAGGAGGATGACAGGTTTGAGGACATCCTCGGCAACTTAGTGACACACTCAGCAACCTAGAGATTCTGTGCTTCAAAACAAAAAAATAAAAGGGGCAGGAGGTGTAGCTTGAAGGTAGAAAGCCTCTGTTTCAATCCCCAGCACCACAAAAATTTTAAAAAGGGGAGCTATTCAAAGTTTCCCGAAACACATCTTAATAAGGCTGAGCAGGTACAACATGGCCAGTTTTATTGGTACAAGAAAAAAAGATAAATTTCCTTGTTCATTTTCTGCAGGGAAGTCTTCTGAGGCTCTAAAAGAGAAAGGAAATAAGAGTTTTTAAGAATAGATGTGAAAAATATAGAAGATGGATTTCATGTTGTGATGAGAAAAGATGAGAGGCATAATGTAAAGTAGCTAGAGATAAACAAGAGGTACAGCAAGAGAACACAGGATGAGGACAGCTCTTGCAGCATAAGTGAGATAGAGTATATATTTTTGAGCACTCAGTTTTGTGTGAAGTCTCAATATGAGAAAAAAAAAAGGGAATGGAAGGAAGACATTAATACAAACAAAGGTAAGGTAAGCTGAGAGAAAATGAGGAATAATTCAGTTGTAGATCGAAGCCAAGTTTCTGATAAAGGGCAAGGCTTGTAACTTAGAAACTGAGTAACAGAAAATTGCCAAATTTGGAGAGCTGAAAAATGAAAAAACCAACACCAAAACAACAAATAAACAAAAAACAGCTATACAAAGCCATACCATTATAGGTGAGGCAGTTCTTGAAGAAGGATCTTGTAACTCAATAAATATAACTAAAGATGGCACAGAAATGCAATTCCTGATTTTCTGACAAAAGAAGGAAAAAATGTTAGCCCAAGGAAAATTAGTATAAAAAAGAAAGTACTATTCATTTTTGACATATTCACAGTGACTAACAAAGGGACGCATAGCATAAAAAAGTAAAAATGGCATTTTACTAAGTTGACTCCACAAGGCGGATCTTAAAGAATGAATATACTCATGCCATGCACTGTTGGTATATTTTAAATTAGAATTAGTATTATAAGTGAATTGTGTGCTTATTAATTTCTTTATTTGACATAATTGAAGAGAAATCTATATTCATGGCTGAAATTTTAGAAAAGTTTCAGCAATACAAAAATTTAGTAATTTAGAATTTTTTTTGGAAAATTTTAGCAAGATGACCACTGCAATACAAACTTACAAGTATAGCATGATATTCCCCAAGCCATCATAATCTGTGCAAATTCATCTGCATATCATACTACCTCCAAAAGTTTGTCAATGTGGTAAGGATGTCCTTCCTGGATTGTGATTTGTGGGTAGTGAGATAACTGTCCCTGGCTCAATTTTCAAAAAAAGCCATTCACCAACAGATGTTCATCAGAAGACCAATTTGCTGAATGACTAATTTGACAAAGCATTAATTCCTCCAAAATGCGTAACTACTAACTAGTTAAGAAGTTGATAATAATTTCCATTTCCCTGAGGCCATTCAATTTTTAACAGTGGTTGGGATATTTCAATTTGGGGGATGAGACTTTTAATTTTATGTGTAGAATATACCATATGTAAAATAACTTTATAGCTGGAAAGTAAGTCTCTTACTAAACATTTTTAATTAGTTGGGGTAACTTTTATCAGGTGTAAATATTGATGCATTTTCCAGGGAATTGTACATCTGTGTGCTGTGTGCAGATAGCCATGAGAATTCAAACTAAACAAACAGAAATTGAATTAAAATAATTCACAATAAAAAATACTTAAAATGGTATATAAACATTAGATGTTCAGACTCTGAGATATAGGAAATTATCATCATATATGGTTCTATTTCTAATACAATATTTAATATGTGTATATATTAAATATAAAGAACAATTGAGTTACATTAAACAGTAGCTATTTTCAGCAAAATGTGACTACACAGGGAAAGAGCATAAGGATTATTTGTTTCCAAAGAAATAAGAATTATAAATTTTGTAGTATCCACATGATTAATGTTTTGGATAGATATGGGTAGATTTTTCCTTAATTACATTTTAGACTGACATGGGTATGTCAAGATCAACAGGTGAAATTTCCACTTGGTGATCTAAAAATTAAGTTGTTTTCTATGCATATCATTATTATTTTGCATACAGTTACCTGTACACCAATAAAGTGGAGAATTACTTCTTGTTTCAGTTATTAGCAATATTTGGAAATTGCTATCATAAACTCAATTATTAGATTATAAATTTAAGATAGATCTGTATATAAGCATGGACAATTACTATAGAAAAGTGCGTGCATTGAAAACTTAATCAAAATTTTAGAAAAGAGAGCAAGAATGAAAGTATAAGCAAATAATGTTTTACATCTTTGTTAATTCTGCAGACTTGACAATATTCTTTACAATTTTTAAATCTGAAAGGTAACCACTCCCAAAATCTAAAATTATAATATAGCAAACCAAGAATCTATGGAAGAGTCAAAATTCTCTTAATTGAATGATCAGCATTCATACTAAGAAGGATACTATGTCTAAAAGTCATAAAGCAAGGAATAGAAACATAAAGGCTGTGTTTAAAGCAATGAAGGCATTTGCCAGAGTAACTAGAATTTTATTTTAACTTGCATGTTTGGAGGGGTAGAAAAGGTAAGATGTAGAATAGATTCATTTAGTCAACAAAAGCATCTAGTTACTACCTGAAATTTGTAAGTCAAACTAACTAGCTAAAACAATTTTTGTAGTTAAATAGTAGTAAGTAATATTTCCAAAGTTTTTGGAATAATTGTTATAGGTATTAATTACAAGACAACAAACTGATTTGAAATCTAATGTAAAGCACAGCCAAGGAGAAATGTGGACACATACACTGTGTTACCTGGAACAGAGCAAGGATTGAATACAGGACCATCACAAGAGTGGATAATAAGGCTTCAGCACAGTGTATTAAAATTTTATGAAAGTTTAGGGGAAGCTGGCATCTAAAGTATTTCACCCCTGGAAGCTGCAGAAACTTTGAAATGACTCATATATTACATATATTAGAATTTCTAATCAAGAAATAAAAATTACTATAATTAATATGTTAAAGACCTAGTGGAAAATGTGAATAGCAAAAATGTGAATAGCATATATGAATAATGACTAGTTGCAACAGAAAGACGGAATCTGTAAGAAAAAACCAAAGGTGATGTGTGTGTGTGTGTGTGTGTGTGTGTGTGTGTGTGTGTTTAATTAAGAAAAAATTGAGAGTTGGGCGTGGTGGCGCACGCTTGTAATCCCAGCATTTGGGAGGCTGAGACTGGAGGATCCGGGTTCGTGGCCAGCCTCAGCTACCTAGTGAGGCACTCTGCAACTTAGTGAGACTTGGTTTCAAAATAAAGAATAAAAAATAGGGCTGGGGGTGTAGTTCGGAGGTAGAATGCCCCTGAGTTCAATCCCCAGTACCGCAAAAAAAGAAAAGAAAAGAAAAGAAAAGAAAAAATTGAAGGCATCAGTGAACTTGAATATATGTCAAGAGATATTACTCAAACCCAAATAATCAATAAACATAAGGAGAAAATGAGCTAAAAAAAGAAAATCATGTAATATTCAAGACATGTGAGACAATATCAAATGGGCTCACATAAATGTATCTGAGATCCCATACGAAGAAAATACAATAAGAAAAAAAAGAAATATCTTAATAGAAAATGGGTAAAAATTACTACAAATAATAAAAATAAAAAATACGTATTTAAGAAAATCAGAAAAGCACAACCAGAATAAATACCTTACCCTCCAAAATGTACCTTAAACATATCTTATGCAAACACCTGGAAACAAAAGATTAAGAAGGAAGTCCTGGGACCAGGTATGGTGGTGCACATATTCAATCCTAGTACTTGGGAGGCTGAGACAGGAAGATTAGGGTTTCAGGCCAGCTTCAGCAACTTAGCAAGGCCATCAGCAACTTAGATTTTTTTTTTCAAATAAAAATTAAAAATAGTGCTGGGGGTGTAGTTTAGAGGTAGAATGCCCATAGGTTCATTCCCTAGTACCACAAAAAAATTTAAAAAAAGAAAGTCCTGGGAAATTTGATAAAATTTAGCTCTGGTTTAAAAAAAATTATCAATACCAATCATGGAAGAGGGACTACAACTATAAATCTATAAATAGTTAATTATATTTTATAAGGGAATTTTATAGCATTTAATAGCAAATATTGCAAAAACTTATTTTGATAATAATGAAAACAGGTGAAATGAACTGTGTACGTGATATGGCATCAATAATTGCAATACATTTAAAGTTATCAAATTGAAAACATTCCCCCAAAACATCAATATTCTAGGCCCTTATGACTTTTCTGGAAAATTCTGGTGTATATTTAAGAAGAAATACTTCCAATTTTATACAAATTCTTGCAGAAAATTAAATAAGGATCACATCCTAACTCAGATAATGAGGCAAAAATTGCTATCAAAACAAAAAAGAGATTGCATGAAAAGGAACCTACAACCCCAAATCCCTAGTGAACAAACATGCAAAAGTCCTTAATGAAACATTACCAAATCTATTCTGACGGAATATTAAAAGGCACACACTCAAATAAATAAGTAAAGAAAATAAAAAATAAATAAAATAAAACTAAGTTCTATATGCTGATTGCATTCTCTGTCTCAGTAGACTGTCTTTTATCTGTAACCTGATTTCTTATCTATTTCTTTCTATAAAATCAATTGAAGAGATCATTAATTTTTACACATTACATTAATGTTATACATATTTATACAATGACAAATGCTTCTGTTTTGTCAAGATGCTATTATATTATTTATAATATCACACTATTTACAAATAACTCATTTATACATTTTTTAAAAGTTCATTTATTATGGAAAATGAAATGCAAGTGTGTATAAGAAGGATGAAGGATTTTCTTTGAAAAGCAGAGAGAATGGTTAATATTCCAGTTTCATCCTCACCTTTATCTCCAGGTGCTATTATTCTCTGCTATGACTCTCTCCACAGGATAAAGTATTCACAAGAGGGAGTTAATCATTTATCCCAAGTCCCAATTAATGTACCAGCAGCAATGGAGGAAGAAAAAAAATCTGCTGGCAGCAAGTTTCAACCAAGTCCAAGATTTATTTATAAACTTTCTCTTCTTCTCTTTGATTAATATACAGGTTCATTTAGAATGTCACTTAACAGGCAGTCATAATTATAGTTTTATATTAAAACTGATCATATACGTAATGAATCTGCTGTAAATGAGTCTAAACTGGACAGAAGTATGCAATAAAAAAGTGTAAGATTCTAGGAAGAAATTGGGACATAGGAAGGACTCCAGACAAAGAAGGAGAAGCCTTGGTTGAGTGAAGAAGGGGACTTAATGAGGGAGGTGGGAAGGGGGAAGAGGGAAACATCTCAATGGACATGATGTATATACACAAACTTATCAAAGCCAATCACTGTGCTGAACTTGGGAAGGAGGGGAGGGAATAGGACAGGGTCTGTGGGAGGGCTCAATGAGGGCTGTGTCCATGTATGCCTCTGTCACCCTGAACTTCATCAAGATGCATGATTACAATGCATCAATAATAATAAAAAAAGATCTTTGAAAAAAAAAAAGACATTTGAACAAATAGTTTTTTTCAAAAGAAGCCAACAAGACTTTCAGGCATTTTGAGACAAGGATTAAGGTGGAAAGTGGTCAAAGGGATGATCAAATATTTCAATTGTGAGATTGCAACCACTTCAGGACTTTGATTTGCTTTTATTCTACTTATTTTTGGCATGCTTCATAAAGTTGTAGTTATATAAAGTGTTCCACTGCATAAAAAGTTTAAAGCAATTTATCTCATTTAATGGGTTTATTCTAAAAATAAGAAATCACTGGTTGTGGGGGTGCATGCCTTTACATAATTCCAGTACCTGGGGCTGATACTGCAGGATCTCAGGTTCCAGGTCAGTGTGTGGTAACTTAGTGAGACTTATAACTCATAAGGAGAACCCAATTCCTGATAAAACACACACACACACACACACACACACACACACCACATTAAATAAATAAATAAATAAATAAATAAATAAATAAATAAATAAATAAAAATTAAAAAAAAGAAACTAAGCCCTGGATATTGATTGTACTCTCTTGTAATAGACTCATTTATCTGTAACCTAACTAAATGATTTGTTATATGTTGCTTTTTCATAGAATCAATTGAAGAGGTCATTAATTTTTACATATATGTTTGTTATACATATTTATACAATTTACTTTAAACCTCTAAGAATATTACTTACATTAGTTTTTTTCATATGTTTTTAATGAATAAGGAAGACATACTCTTGTTAATAAAAATTTCAAAAGGTGAAAAATAAAACACTATTTAAAAGTGCTTTTTCCTCCCACAGGGCCCGTGAATTCTTCTCATCATTTTTGTGAATATACCTCTAGAAATTTTATGTATAAATACAAACCATGTAGATTTTGGGGGAGGGTTTGTTTTCTACTAGGGATTGAACCCAGGAGCATTCTACCACCAAGCCACACCCACAGCCTATTTTTTTTTTTTATTCTTTATTTTGAAACAGGGTCTCAATACGTTGCAGAGGGCCTCACTAAGTAGCTGAGGCTGGCCTTGAACCTGTCATTCTCCTGACTCTGCTTCCCAAGTACTGGGATTACAGGCAAGTGCCATTATGCTCAGCTTGCAAAATTGATATTTCTGAATATGAAAATTCTTTTGTAAACCTCAAATAGCTGTCCTCCAATTACTAAAGTTTGCCTTTTTCTAATCATGCATCTTAGAAATTATTTCATAGATGTTTTGTATGGTTAAAATAAAGATATAATGAAAGTATGATTTCACGAATCGCCTGGTTTCCTTACTTACAAATATATTTTTTTTCTTTTCTACTGGCACATGCTATATTATCTTTTCTCCTAAAGCCATTCTCTGCTCACAATGAACATTCTCTTTCATGCTAGTGGTTTTACTCAAGAGACTTGTGTTCTTGGTTATGAATTTGTATTTGTGAATGAAGGATTATATTAGAATGAATAGTTGCCAAAGGATATTGGGATAGATTGCAGGAACACTTTTCAAACAAAATTCTCTTGAATGGTAGTATAAAGTATTTATAACATTTCAACAGGCTGGCCTTGGATAGTCAAAGTTCACTGGGGGAATATGAAAAAGGATCTGGCAGAGAAAATGTGGAGTCCTAGTGCCAAGTAGATGGAACTGTACTGTGGAAAGTTAAAGCAACCAGTTCAGTTTATTGCTGTTCCCAGATGACTGTATTTTTATTTATCCTTTTCTATTGACAAGGTTCAGTTGACATCTCAATCTATTCACTATTCTATGAGGACAAACATCTTTTCTAGTTTCCTCTAAACATATGTCTTTTGGTTCATTCAAACAAAAGTTTTCAAGATTTGTGTTATGAGCAAGAGTTCTTATTCTATTTAGAATAAGCTGAAAGTGTTCTATCAGTGAAATTACTTTAGTGGAGTTTCAAAATGAATGAATCTATTGCCTCCTCTTCCAATCATGCTCCATAATTTTGTAGGGTTGATTCTTGACTTAGAAGTCCACTGAGTTTTCCTGGAGAAAAGCATTTCTTAAGTCTGGTGACTTGGGACATAATATTTCTTTTGATATATCTTCCTAATTCATAATCAGTCTGCTTTCAGTATTGGCAACATTTTTTGTATTCCAACACTGTTACAATGGAAGCAATTTTATAGTTGTTAAATAACAACATTTCTATAGTAATTTAGAAGGGGTTTGTGTGTGTGTGTGTGTGTGTGTGTGTGTGTGTGTGTGTGTGTGTGAAAAAGGTTCTGGCTTCACAATAGGAGCCAGAAGTAATTAAATTGATTTTAAAAGAAAAATTTAATATACAAGAAGAATCTCTCAGTGATTCAATAGCAAATAATTCAAAATGTTCATTTTACATTTGGAAGACATTGAGCTCCACATATTTAACAAATGATCTGATTCTGAGAACTAATTGCATTGGTATATTTTCTAATTGGTAGTCCACTTTTATCTTTCCATTTATCAGTGTCAGATGAGATTTTCTATTATCTATACTTTTCTATTAGAGAACAAATAGATTTTAATTCTGCCAATCAATGTTTTTTAGGAAAGGTAAAATCTTATCATAATTATCTCAGATTTCCAAACCTGATGATGGAAATCATAAATATAGGATTAGCTTTGTCAAGTCTATGGAATGATGAGAATCTTTTCAGTATTAGGGCATTTATAGATAAGACGGTTTCATATTTTAAAAATGCAATTTTCTTTAAGATAACTACAAATATGGAGGCAATCAGCCAATTCTTTTTTCAGAGGTCAAAATAATTATTTATAGATTTTTTCTTTTTGCTGGAAGATTTATATATTTTAAAGAAATGCTTCCTCTCTACGATCCCTATGATGTCAACATGTCATGCCTTTCCAAAGTGTGATACTGCTATCTGTGCCAGAGATGCTAAGGGTGTTAGGAACCAGCAATGAAATATAGTCACAAATAATTCTAAGATACATTAAGTAACTCTATTTCAAAATGTTACTTCTGGTTTAAGTCTTATGATTATATTATGGCAATTGAATCAACATCCAAAAGACCCAATCTTATTTTAAATTTCATTATATTCTTTGACTTTCTTTTATCTCCTTCTACTGAACTACAAAACCTGTGTAAATACTGCACAATATACCTACAGGCGATTAGTCACTAAAACAACAAACTCATTTTGGATAGTAAGAAAATTTTAGATTTTTTTTGCTTCTGAAGACTATCTATACTTTAATGTTATATTCACTACTGTCCAGGGATTTGCTTTGCTTTTTTTTTTTTCTTACTGTACCTTTTATTATTAATTCTACAAAGTTTAAAATATTACTGAAGCATTTCATACACAGGTTTACTATGTAATAAATATTAGTATTCTTTCAATAGGATAAGATGTCTATATATTTAATTTTTTGAAACAGTTAATTCATAAGGAAAAAATAAAATATTTTAAATTAAGCACACAATAAAGTACCTTAAATAATGTAATAAATTTGAACATATTATTAGGATAAATTAATAAGCCTGATAATATTTTAGAGGATTTGTATTAAACTTTTCTTACCAAATTATAGATAAATAAGAGAAAAATATATTAGAGATACAGCAAGTTTTTTTGACACAGTAGTTTAATACAACATAATTAAAAGAATGATCAAATGGTAACATATTAACAGTCAACGGTATATAACTTTTAAAGCTTTTATATAGTTTTCATAAAAATTTAACCATAAAACAAGTTATAACAAATTTTTTAAAAAAATTCTATTCAGTAGAGAGTGTTAGGTAATCAAACCTATATGCTTTTGTTTTTGTAAAAACAGTTGTATTACTTTTTCCAGCCTTGATTCCAGTTGAGACAAGTAATTGAATGCAGTATATGTGGCCACAGATGCTATTTTATTTGAAAGAGTATGAGCAGAACTAAAGTAGTTTCTTTTGAGCGAGCACCTTAAGCACTACGGCAAAAATTTACCACGTTCCCTTCCCATGCCACTTTTATCACTGCTTTGATATTGAACATGGAGACATAGAATCTCTGTGCAAAGAGACTATAGTCAGGATTTGGTAAATGCCTGGAATCTGGAATCATTGCTTATAGACTAGCCTCTTTCTTATTAAAAACATGGGTATAAGAAGGTTTTACCTAAAAGAGAAGGAAGTTTATATTTTCTGAAATTTAAGAGTTTAATCTGTTACAAAATTATTTATTGTGTTTAACACAGAAAGTTATATTAGAAGTGGTGCATATATGTAAGAAATATAAGATCTTTTCTTCAAACCCAAAACAAATTTCTGTGATTATGACACAATGTTTTTCTTCATTTTGTATTTATGACACATATTTTTCTTCATTTTGTATTAACTTCTGTTTTATTACATGCTGTTTGTCCCCATTTTGCATTAACTTCTATCTCTCAGAATTTTGGAAACTCTCAAACCATAGACCTGTATCCTGATGAGGTTAGAAAATTGATATTACATTGGTTTAAACTAGTTAATATCACAGAGTTGTCAACTCAAACCATCACCAATCAAGGCATGGGACAGGATGGTGTCAGGGATAAAGACTGGGCAGAATTCTTGCTTGGAGTGCTTGCCTACCAGACTGTCAGTTGCACACCCTTTTTTGCAAAAAGTAAAGTTTTGCCTTGCTGAACCACTCTCCAGTGTTTGTTTCTGTCATTGGTATACATTTCTCATATACAGTATCTTATTAATTTGGAACTTGGTGGTGATGAATTTATTAACAAAGACTGAAGATAATTAATGATGAAATGCACGTAAAAACATTTGAAGTTGTAGGGCCTCTGGTCATTTGGAAGGAAGACCAACCATATCCTTCTTAGTCTGATAGTCTAAAACTGTTAAGAGTTAGTGAAATACTATGTTCGATGCTGATTTTGCCAAGGTATTTATAGATAGATACGACTTTAGGTTTAAAAAAATATTTTCCAGGGAAAATAGATTTTAAAAAACTGTGGCAGATAAAAATTATAAAAATGTATTGTTTATACACTTCAAAAATAAGCAAGATAAAAGATCAAGTAAGATTATGAAATTCGAAGACCTAAAAAGATTCAACTCTGTAATTAAGGTCAGTTCATTACTTATCTGTTGCTCCATAATAAATAAGTATACAGTGGTCTGAGTGGTGGCCCCCAATGACATCAGGTCCTAATCCTAAAGCCTCTGAAGGCTACCTTACATGGTAAAGTTCTAGCATCTATGATTAAGGACTTTGAAATGAAGAAGATATTTTGAATTACCCACATGGGCCCTCAGTTCCATCATAAGTGTTCTAATGAAAGGAGACAGAGGGAAATTACAGAGAGAGGAAAAGGCAGCATGAATGCAGAGGCCGACATTTAAGTAATGAGTGCTGGATGACATGAGAAGCTAAGAGACAAGAAATTGATTCTCTCCTGTGGTCTCCAGAGGAAATGTGGTTCTGCTAATACTTTGATTATGACCCAGTGGAATTAATTTTGGGCTGCTAGACTCAAGAACTGTAAGAGAATACCTTCTATTTTTTTAAAATTATTTTATTAGTGCATTGCAATTATACATCACAGTGAGGTTCAATGTGATAAAACCATACATGCACACAGCTCATTGTGTATTTTTTAAGCTACCAAGCTATGGTAATCTGTCACAGCAGCCATAGGTAATACACCCTAAAACCTAGCCGATAAAAACAACACACATTTATTTTCTCACTGTTTCTCTTTAGGTGAGGAATTTAGAGATCCATAATCCAGGTGTCTGTATTCATCACAGGGCTGATCTGGGGAAGGATCTCCTTCTGAGTTCACACAGACAGCTGTTAGCAGGCCTCAGATCTGCTTTCACATAGTACTTTCCACAGAGACACATCTGCTCAGGACAGCTGATTTCTCAGGGCCAGCATCTGAGAGACAAGAGAGATCACCAGGGTAGAAGCCACAGTGTCTTCCAACTAAATCCCACATTTGAAATATCGTCATATACACCATAGCCTAGAAGTTAGAAGTGAATCAATAAGTTCAGCCTACGTTTAGGGGAGCAGATTTTACACATGCTGGAATACCACAGGGTAGGAATCATTAAAGGCCAAATTTGTGCCTGCCTAGAACACATAGATTTTATTATAAGGAAATATTAACAATTATTAGTTCTTTTTCAATTTTACTTAGTGAAGAGTGGAATTAAGATGATGGGGTGTAGCCATGGGCCCAGATAGAGTGTTGAATCTTAGAATTCAGGGTATAATCCTGGATATTCTGAAAAAGGCAATACTATATGAATAGAAACCAAATCATTGGCTGCCAGATACTGGAGGGTGGGTAGTAGGTAATTTACTAGACATGGTAATTTGGAAGTGATGAAAATATCCTTGTTGTAATTGTAGTTACCATGACTGAGTACATTCGGCTAAAGTCATCAAACTGTACTCTAAAGTGAGTCTACTAGATAACATAAATTCAATAAACCTGACAAAAAACAATGATCCCTCAATGGACAATATTCAAGGGACAAGTAAGTTGAATCATATGCAAAAATTTCTGCAGAAAGAAAAATGAGAATCCTCCTCAAATTGTTTTATGTTATAATAACCTGAGTCCCCAGGTCAGAAAAGGAGACTTTGGTTGAGATCATAGCACTTGTCCTGGTGGTGCTAAAGTTTTCAGAGAGAATTAGCTGGTCCTGATTCACTGATGGGGACATGAGAAACATGCTCAACCCTGGTACCTTGAAAGTTTGGGGTGGCCTCATCCCTCATGCCCAGCAGTGAGTTGGTACCTGTCTTAGTCTTTTGTAAATTATTTTCTTTTCTTTTAGAATAAAATAAAAAGTTTTATGGGATTGTTAAAAAGAAAAAGAAAATGAGACAATTTTAGAGGCCTATTTTATTCATAAGCATAGATTAAAAAAAAATTCTACCTGAAATGTTAGCAAAGTAAATACTTCAAAATACAAAAAGAATAATATATCATGGTAAAGTTGGCTTCTTGACAGGAATTCAAAGTCTCTTTCTCAGTTTTAAAAAATCTAATGTGATTCATTAAGATAATTTTAATAAAGAAAAATATTTTAATAAATTTCAGTATCATTTACATTTTCAAAAATAGTATCTCTCAACAAATATGGAATAGAAGTTAATTTAGTTTTTTTTTTTTTTTTTTTTTTTTTTTGCGGTACTGGGGATTGAACTCAGGGGCATTCTACCTCTGAGCTATACCCCCAGCCCTATTTTTTATTTTTTTATTTTTGAAACAGGGTCTCACTAAGTTGCAAAGTGCCTCAGTAACTGAGGCTGGCAGAGAAACCAGATCCTCTGGTCTCAGCCTCCCAAATGCTGGGATTACAAGCATGTGCCACCACACCTGGCTGAAGTTAATTGACTTTAAGAGACTATAGTCACAGTTGCCAGAAAGTGTTTTTTTGTTTGTTTGTTTTTACAAATAATAACCATCATGGATTTAGAAAGAAAACAAAATTTGTTTTTTCCAAACTCAAAATAATAAAGTACTGGTATGAATTAATTCGGTTTATTAGATCATTTTGGTTGCTCATTCATCACCCTTATAAGAACTCAACTTAGTTCAGAGTAACATTTGTGTCCTTTTACAGATGACAAAAAATTAGTTCAAACTGTTTTTACAATCCTGTACTCCTTTTATCACATATAGAATTTATCAACCTCCATTTGCAGCCAGTTATGACCAGATGAACCTGTTATGGCAAATGGAATATAAGGCATGATACTCTTTGATTGTAGCTGTTTCTAGGAAATTTTACTATCAAAAAGCATACAGATGGTGCCATTTTTGTGACTCAAACATGAAAGCAATATCTGAAACTGAGGCAGTCATCTTACACCCATGTTACAGGGAACAGCTGGCTGAGGATGCTGCAGAGAAGGTTGAAAGAGCCTCATTCCTTGAAGACATTGTTAGCCATTAGATCCATACGGGGGTGCTGTCTCCAGATTTTTTTTTTTAATCATGAAGAATTAATGCTTTGAGCAGGTATAAATAGCACATTTTTTACTTGAAGCTGAAAGTACTTTAACTGATTCAACTACTAATTATCCCGTTAAAACTAAATTATCTTTATTTTCAATTCATGACAATATAGACATGGGTAGCTTGGCCCATTTTCCTTATAGTAAAAAGAATAATAATTTGGTTCAAAAATACTATACTTGACAATAATGTTTTACTTCTATAGATTCCTGTATAATACGTTATTCCAAAAGTTCCTGGCTTAGAACAACAATGATGTATTATTTATCTATATGCATTTTAAGTTTTCAAAAGTTAACTGACTTAACTAGACATTTTTTTCTGTGCCTCACGATGCAGGCTGTGGATGTAAAAATGCCATGTATTTGGCTGCCTTTCTCTGTAAGTGTGGCTGGGGCAGCATGTTCTAGGTGGCTTCCTTTGTACTCATGGCACCTCTGCTGTGGTACCTGGAATGCTCTCGGGCTAGCTGATTCTCCTTTCCTCTCTCATCACTGTTAATCTTGCAAGAATGTCTTCACTTTGTGGCTGGATCACAAGAGAGTGAAAATGAAAGCTGCCAAACCTCGTAAGGACTAAGCCCTGAAACTCATACACCATTGCTTATGTCTCATTCTCTTAGAGAAAATAAGTCATAGAACCAGCATAAAATCAAGAGATGAAAAATAGCACCCATGTTTCAATGGCAGGGGTGGCAGGAAGTGTTAGTAGCCACCTGCTGAGTTGATAAGCTATAATAATAAAACTGGCATTAAGTCATTTCTAATAATACCCTCTCTCCTACCTCCATAACACTTTCCTTTATAATATGTGTCATTTTGTCTGTAATGTGGAAAGCAAAACTACTTTCTATTCAGGAAGGAATTATTAAAGGGACAATAATAGCCAATAATAGCATAGACTCAAACATATATATATATATATATATGTACATATATATTATTCATGAGATTCAACATATTTCCTTTCATATATGTAGTGTGCAATGATAAATCCAAAGTCCATTTGTTTATCATCCTCCTTGACACACAAAATATTCAATCTTTAATAATCACTATTTTGCTTTCAGTTCAACTTTTTAGCTTCCACATGAGACAAAGCATGTGATACTAGACCTTCTGAGTCTGGAATAACATACTGTCCCCTAGTTCCACATATTTTGCTTCCTCATGGTTGAATAATATCCTGTTATGTATATGTAGCACATTTTCTTTATCTATTCAGTCATTAGTGGGCACCCTGTTTGATTCCTATTTGTAATTAGTATTATAATATACATGTGGAAGCATATATCTAATAAGCTGATTCATTTGTTTGGATATATATTAATGGGACAGCTCTTCTATATAGTACTATTTTTAGTCTTTGTTTTGTTTTGAACTCTAATACATTGTTGGTGGGATTGCAAATTAGTGAAACCATTTTGGAAAACAGTATGGAGGATCCTCAGATGAATGGGAATGAACCTACCATATGATCCAGCAATACCACTTCGGGGTACCTACCCAAAAGAATGGAAACCAAACTATCACTGACACATGTGTATCTAGGTTTATAGCTGCACAATTCACAATTGCCAAACTATGGAAACAGCCAAGATGTCCATCAACAGATGAATGGATTAAAAAATTATGGGATATGTACACAATGGAATTTTACTCAGCCATAAAGAAGAACGAAATCATGTTATTTGCAGGTAAATGGATGGAACTGAAAGGCATTGTGTTAAGTGAGATTACTCAGTCACAAAAAGTAAAAAAAGCATATGTTCTCCCTAATATGCGGATGCTAGGGAGAAGACGGGGCATAAGAGGGTCTCCAGATGAAAAAGGAGAAACCCTAGATAAGCAAAGAAGTTTTTTGTTTGTTTTTTTTTTTTTTAGGAATCATGATACTGTTCTCCAGAAGGGTTATACTAATTCACATTCCCACCAACAGTGTATAAAAGTTTCTTTTTCCATTTTCTCACCAGTATTTGGTACAATTATTTTTTTATATGAACCACTGGAGTGAGATGGTATCTCATTGTAGTTGAATTTGCAATTGCCTGAGGATAGAGATATCAAGATTTTTCAAGATTTTTTTTCATGTATTTTTGGCCATTGTTAAGTTTTTTTGGCTCCTTATATATTCCAAATATTAATTATCTGTCACATAAATAGTTGGGAAGTACCTTCTCCCACTACCTGAGTTGTCTTTTTCACACTTGACTATTTTATTTGTTGTGCAGAAGCTTTTTAGTTTACTGTGATCCCACTTACCTTTTTTGTTGTATTGAGAATTGAATCCAGGAACATTTTACTTCTGAGTTACACCCTCAGCCCTTTTGACTTTTTAAATTTTGAAACAAGGCCTAAATAATTTTTTGAGACTGACCTTGAACCTGCAATCCTACTGTATCGGCCTCCCAAGTATTGAGATTACAGGCATACACCACAACACCCAGCTGCCACTTTTTTTTCCTGTGCTTTCCCAGAGAACCATAGCCTCTATCAATGTCTTGAAATATTTCCTCTGTTTTCTTCTAATAGTTTTAGTTACGATATTACTTTTAGGACTTTGATTCATTTTGAATTGATTTTTTTTCCATAGGGTAGAAGTAGTGTTTCAATTTACAAATTTCAGATTTCAACATTTTATATATAGATATCAAGGTTTCAAAGAATCATTTGTTGAAGAGGCCATCTTTTTTTAATGTATTATTTAAAAAACCTTGTTGAGAATCAGTTTGCTACAGATGTTTTGCTATGTTTCTAGTACTTCTGTTTCATTGGTCTATGGGTCTATTTTTATGCCAATTCCATGTATTTGTGTTACTATAGATCCATACTATTTCTTTTTTTTTTTTTTTTTTTTTTTTTTTTTTTTTTTTTTTTTTTTTTTTTTTTTTTTTTTTTTTTTTTTTTTTTTTTTTTTTTTTTTTTTTTTTTTTTTTTTTTTTTTTTTTTTTTTTTTTTTTTTTTTTTTTTTTTTTTTTTT
>PVLC010011480.1:0-46974 GCA_004027655.1 Graphiurus murinus
TGTCCCCTCAAATGCAGTAGTTAAGCTCTGTAAGTCCTGTTCTGTAAAAGAGAGACCTAATACCCATAAAGTTTTACTAGGATGCAGAACTAATAATTATTTAGTGTGTATTATTTATGTCACCAAATTAGTTTCATCATCTCATTTAATCCTTACCAAAATCCCTTGGGGTAGGTAGGTACCATTGTTCTCATTTTACAGTTTAGAACAATGGGGTCCAGGGAGAAAAGTTCTCATTCTAAGGTCCCCTAGGTAGTAATAGACAGTGTCTCTCTCATGCCACACTCTCGAAGGCCATTTAAAAGGACCATACATGTGTGTGGCCCATTACTGTGACATCTCTTTTTGGGGGCCTGAGGACTACCTGATCCTTAATTTGCTGTTTAAAGATTTAAATGCTTGATGTTGGAATATACATTTGAAAGAATCACATTTCTCAAAATAAAACCTCTCTTTGCTTTAAAAATGTAGGTTTTTTGTTTGTTTGTTTGTTTGTTTTTGCTTATGATGTTCAGTCTAAAAATACTGAATTTAGAAAAGAATAAGACTATTTGGCCAACATTTGGAAAGAGGTTCTTTGGTCTTGCACTATCTATTTTGTAGGTTTTGAAGTGGTTATGAAGTAAAAGCAGCTACTAAACTAATAGGTCAGTTTATTTTTAGGATTATGCCAATTGACTTATCTAAAATATTTTTAAAATAAAAGAAGTGATATTATTACATCAATTCACAAGCAGCTATCTAGTTTCTGTGAGTATTATATTTTGCCAGAGGATCATGATTTTAAACATGTGGCACAACCAGAGACCTGGAAGCTAAAGCTAACTACCAGGTCACTGTGTTTCCCCCGGGGGTGTCTTAATTCAAAACCAATTTAAGATAGAAGAAAAAAATACATTCCTAGCCTAAAATCATGTTTCTCTGATCAATTTTCCTTGGCTGGAAATCCTTCCAAAGTTGTTTGGAGTGAAAGATTTGCCATTAATTGGGCTTCCCTAACTTGTGAGAAGAAACGATTCTCCTATTTTGTTCTGTTGTTCCCAGGGTTGTGAGCTTTGGAAAGATTTGACTGAAATCAGAAGATACTAACACAAACACTATATTTTGAATTAGTATTGATTGACAGGTCTCTATACAATATAAACAGCTTAAAGAGAGGATTGCAGTGATAGAAACAGAATTTGCATTTAAGAACATTCTCCTGTATGATACAGTGGTTCAGTTTCACATTAATCAAACTAACAAAAGGGGGATATTAATTTTTTGTAGTGAGTTATAAATTAGACTACTGAATTGGGAGTAATTAAATTGTATTTTCTGTAGGTTTTTCTTCTTGGATGTTACTATTTCAAAAGAGCACACGGTTCGTGTGCAAGTCTGAATAAAATTCACGGACTAGCATCAAGGACCTCTGAGCCCAGGAAACTGAGTTTGGCAGTGCTAATTTGTATTAAAGTTGTTGTTGCATGACAGCCGGAAAAAGATTTAATGCTTGCCACCTGAATCAAGGCACGGAACATTGGTTTCTATAACTGCCATGAATTTGAATCGAGGCCAGTATCTCTAAATTTGAAATAAACTGATACTCTGTCTTGAAAGACGATACAGGCCACTTATGTTGTGGAAGGTATTTAGAAAATAGTATTTCAATTTAATTTTTTTACACACACACACACACACACACACCCCTTTCAAATTGTGAGGCTCTTCAGCACTGTGACCCGCAGTGGCTAGTGGTGTTCTAAGCTCACACAGAATAACTGAGAATGCCTGCAGCCATTTATTATCGACTTTCAGCCAGGAGTTAGCAGTGAGTTTGCACCAGGTCCCGGGTTTGGCGTTTCTCCTCTTACCATGGCGGAGCTGCTCACTTCATCAGAAAGTCATTATCCCTCTTGGATGTCACTATGGTTCAAAGTATTACAATATTGCTTTAGGAATTTAGATTTTAACCCAGCCACCCTGCTGTGGTAAAACCTTAGAGCCACCAGATGCAAAATCCATTCACATGCCTAGGACAATAAAAATGATGAGGATGACAATAATTCATATTTTGCATTCACAAAAACATCTTTCATCTGAAGAGCCTTTGTAAACCGAGCATGCATCTTGAGACTACTTTATGGAAAGTGATCTTTGAGTCCAATATGGAAATGAAATGAATCCACCTCTGGGGTGAAATGTGGCAGCCATTTAATTATCCTTAACAGGGTACATATTAAGCACAGCCTGTGTGTAATAAAAGTTTTGCTGAATAACTTTATCAAACCTATTTTACATTAAAATCTTCAGATTTAATTTTATTTTTACCGAAAAATAAATGATTATAAAAATACTCAGAAAGTTGTCTATTTAAAAATAAATCTCTATGGAGCTCTTTTGTTAAGCCAAAAGGATTCCCTTAAGGTATCCCATAGACATTTCTCAGATGTTCTTCAGTAGTCCACCTTATGGGCTGGGCCCGCAGGAGCATAGCAGTGTCCTGTCCCGATGGGCAGGTGGGCGGATGGGCAGAGCCAGCACAGCTCCTCATTGCACAAGAGCTGACAAGCACAGGTCACTTTCTGCCCCCTTTTTACTTTCTCCCTAGGTGAGCTCATCTGTTCCTGAAGTGTCCAATAGCAGCCCTCTGCTGAGGGCACAATTCATTTAATCTCTTCTTTTCATTCCTAGTCTGTTTCTGATTTATCTTTCTAACTGCCTGGTGGTCTCCTTTCTCAAGATAAATCACCATCTTAAAAATAAGATGCCCCTTAAAAAAACCTCTTTCTGTACTTCTTAACACACTCACCTCACAGGGAAAAGTGTCTTAGCACACCTGTAATCACAGCTACTCTAGGGGCTGAGGCAGGAGGATTTCAAATTCAAGTCCAGCCTGGGCAATTTAGTGAAACTCTGTCTCAAAAATAAGATAAAATGAAAAGGGCTAGGAATATAGTTCAGTGGTAGAGATTCCTGGGTTCAGTCCCTAGTTCTTGGTCAGGGGGTGGGGGGATTCCTCTTACCTTCAGGCTTTTACTTCTGTTATATATACTCAAGATGTGGCAGTATTTGAGACAACTTCCTTCTTCTCAAGTTCATTTGATTCCAGAGTTATAGAAATTTGCATTCTGTGCAGTCCCTTGCATCTGTCCACTACATTATATGAATGGGTCATTGGGAATTTTATTGCTAACCATAGAATAAAAGAACAAAAACAAAGTGAAACTTTATATTTTTCTTTAAACTATAAAAATTCTTCTACTTCTTACTTCACAAAATTGTATATATGTGTGCTTTATATTGATGGAATGATTTACTACATTAAACAGTCTATTTAGATTTTCAATATTTAGTGGGGAAGCCACTCACTTATGGTAGTAAGTCATTCATATTTTTAGATGAACACTTTCATTTGGCATTGTAGATTTTCATTTATTTTTATTCTTCCAACAATAATATTAAGTGCAAATTTCCTTTTAAAAATGAAAAAACAAAAAAAATACACATGTATTCATTCCAAAAGTCTTTGCCAAATGCTATAAATTTAAATCTTCGGTTGAAACTATGGGATATGTGCTGGGTTTTCTTCTTCTCTAATAGTGGCCATAAATTAGTGACTTATAAAAGGTTATTGATGAGATAGAAATATTAATTGTTGTGCAGAAAAATTCATTCAGATGAGAAATTGTTTAATACAATGTGGTTTTACAATGAAGCCTAACTGGCTAGATTCAGCATATATTACACATTATACGTTGTCTCTCATGCTCTGAAAGTGAGTTGCATACTTTTGAAATGTAACCATGTCCTGTATTATGATGGCTCAATCTTAGTTTTATTTGGTTTTAATCCCTGCTACAGCTTAGAATTTTGTATGGAGTTAAAAGTGGAGCGAATATTCTTCCTCATACAGCTCTTCAAATATCCTCCACTTGGAAGCCGGGTGTGGTGGCGCACGCTTGTAATCCCAGCATTTGGGAGGCTGAGACCAGAGGATCCGGGTTCGCGGCCAGCCTCAGCTACCTAGTGAGGCACTCTGCAACTTAGTGAGACTCGGTTTCAAAATAAAGAATAAAAAATAGGGCTGGGGGTATAGCTCGGAGGTAGAATGCCCCTGAGTTCAATCCCCAGTACCGAAAAAAAAAAAAAAAAATCTTCCACTTGGATTGGAATGATGTGCTTATATAAATCCCACCATTTAAAAATAGTTGTATAATGTGAAAATGTTCAAAAAGCATTAAGTAAATCCCCTGCCCCCCCAAAGAAAAGAAATCATTTGTAAAAGAGATCTAGTATTCATTATCAATGTTTTGTTTCATTGATGTTTGGGGATGTGACTATCTCAGTTGAATAACTTCGTAAGTATTTGTGCTTTAATTCTCTACAAGCCCTTCTTGTGCTATGTTTTTGAACAGAAATAATATTTAAAAGTTTTTAAATTGTCTTCTAGTATTTACAAAGTTCCTTCCAACAGCATTATCGGTGAATTAAATAACATTGGGAGAGCTGAACTACTGTTGGGCTTGCATGTACTTTTAGAGATGAGAACTCCTTCAAAAAACACAATGGAACCAAAATAATGTCCTTATTGTTCATTCTTAACAGAAGCTCTATTTTCTTTTGTAGGGTGGAAATGGTTGACGTTAATTATCCTTAGTCATGTGAATATTCTGTGAATTTTTGCCCTGTCTTTCAAAAGAGTTCCTGGTGGAATGGCCACCAAGTCTGTAGCTCCAGGGTTTAGTTATTCCTATATTCTAAAGCACAGTATCTGATTTAATTGCTGAGTATGACTGTATTGGGTGTGTGTGTATATGGGGGATTTTCTGACTTGAATTCTACCTTGGAAACTGATTAAGTCTTGGGTATAATGTGCATAAAGATGCAAGGAATTTGAGGGCCAAATACTATCTCTTATTTCATAATAGGAGTTCTTTAAATTATGGTAGTGATTATTTCTAAGTATTTATGGGGGCCTTTAGTCTGACATGTCAGAATATCTGAGCAAGATATGCTTTAGTGAGCTAATCAACTAATATATGTTGATAAAGGAAAACGTAGAGCAAATAAAGCAATCCTGGATAGATGGGCTTGGTAATGGTAATCTTTATGTATCTCTGTGTTTCATTCTTACTTACTCTTTGTAGGCTTGAGTGAGTAAGGTTACACATTGTAGAGGCTATTGAGCATTTTTGCAAGTCAGAAATCTATATGACGCAAAAATCTACATTATACAAGTAACACAGTGAGGGGAGTTGGGGTTATTAAAAGAGTCTGCTTTGTTGACATTGGTCCATCACTATGCAAATTACAACTTTTAATATTTCAGGAGTTAATATTTTTGCTTGTTTTCTGTAGAGCTTATCTATTACCAAAGATATGTTTAGTAATGGTATTCAGTTTATTTTGGAATTCTCAGTGCAGAATTTCTGGGGAAATTTTTTTTTCACATATGCCAATAAAGGGTTATGTTTATAAGACAAATGAAACAACAACAACAAAAAAGTCAACACACTTATAAAAAAGATATACCATAGGAGGGGGGAAGAAAGCAGAAAAAAAGTTCTCTGGCTCACAGGAGTGCAAAGAGTGGATATGAGCATTTTGCAAGGATGTTTAGGACTCAGATTCTGAACATGGATAGCAAGCAGCCTGAGTCTCCATAATGCACGGAAATGGCTTAGAAGAAGCTATAAAGTTCTATCATGTCATGGGTTGGTGAGCGAGGATGGATTTACACGATCAAGGATATAAATGGCTTTGAGTGAGTCGTTAGTCATAAAGTCCGCGATTCTTCATAATTGACATGACTTCCCCTTGTCATTCAGACAGACAGCAGTAAGGACATGTAGCTACTGCCACTGTCATGGAAACCCCCGAGTCCACATAGACACCGCTGTGAGGACTCTGCACTCCCCAGCCAGAACACTGTGCAACTGGATTTTGGGACATTTGACATCATTTTTAAAAAGCTGCAGCCAGAGCTTCAGCTTCACACTGCCCTCTTTCATTTATATGATCTAGAGAAGAGAATATGAGCAATGGGTTTTTTTCCTTCTAAGTGTGACTTAGGTTCACACTTGAACTTGTGTTTTGAGAAAAAGATGGAAATGTTTTCAAGCTGTTAACTATGGTTTGGCCTTAAAAGGCATATTCTCACCAGGAAAAAATATGTCCTTTTCAATTTAAAGTATTTTGGATAGACTACTGGATGACTAGCTTCCAAAGAATCATAGATATGTGACATATTCGGGAAAAGCACTGGACACAGCTGATTTCCTTTGGCATCCGGGAAAGTATGGAAGAAGGGAATGCCTCTGTGTACATCGGTGTACAATGTCGATGTCAGTGGAGAGGGTGAGGTTTTTGGTTCCATGACTGCATGTGAAGTGTATTTTTAAAATGTGACCTAAATCTAAAGCAAGTCTAGCACCAATCAAAGATTTTTCCATTAAAATTTGAGGTTATTTTTGGTGTCTTATTGGGTGTTTTTTAATAGTGACCCAGGTTGTAAAAATCATTTTGCAGGCTAAGGGTGGTTAAGCAAGTTAGTGGTACCACTGAATTAGGTCCAGTTAAGAGCAGTGTCATAGTTTTGATTGAGCTGGGCTGTGGGAATGTAGGTCTTCTGCTTGAGGGTGGATATGATTTTACTTGTTTTTTTTTTTAAGGTGGAGAAATGAATGAGGCATGCATTCATGTTTTTCACCTAGGCCAATGGAAGACTTTTCAGTGATGTAACCCATTAGGCTGGGGAAGCTTTTCTGTGAGCTGCCCCGCGGTGCTGAGAGTACGTTATGAATGCCGCACTGTGTTCGGTGCAGAGGGCCTTGCCGGGAAGAGCTCGGTGTGCCTGGGCCCCAGCTATTGAGAAGATGCCAGTCAGGGATGAAAACACCTTTCATGAAACTATAGCTAACTTCCCTGTGACACATTACCATAAAGCAGAGAGTATTTTTAAAACCAATAGTGTGAAAATAGACACAATACCTTATAAAAGTCGGAAGGCTTTATTTTAAAGTATGCATGTTGAGTGACTAAAAATATACAGGTTTGTGTCAGAATTCTTTTGAGTGAATTGGTCTAAGCAGTTTTCCTCCTTTCCCCCCTCTCCCTGTTCACAGCTCTGATTTCTTTTGCCTTTTGGTTGCAACTACAAAAGATGTCTTCTGAGACAAATGCTGGTGCATGACATCAGGACGCAGGAATGCTCAGCCCGGACCAGCATGCTTAAAGCATCAGCTGCTGGAAAAAATGCCACATTTTTTTTTCAGGATAGATTGAAAAATTAAGGATGATCCCTGAGAGTGGGAAGTTAGATCCAGACCTTTACTAAAGTTTTTATTTCCCGCAATTAGAAGTCTACCAAAATGGGAGTCAGATTTTGAACATTAGTAAAGTACCATTTTTCCTCAAACAGAAAATGTACTGTGATCTTGATTAAACAAGTGATAATAAGTGAAGATAGTACCAACAATAAGAAAGCATAAGGTTGTAAATTTTGGAAGAATTAAAAACTTACAAGTGTAAATTTAAATACCAAATCTTTGGTTTTAGACATTATAATTCTGTGAGTTAACAAGACTAACATTAAATGAGGGTGTGCTAAAAGTACTTTTAATTTCTTTTTGCTCTTCTTAGGTTTTTACCAACACATAATTTGAAACATTTTCATAAAATTTTCTGGATAAAGTGGATAAAGTGCATATTAATTAAAATAGCTAAAACATTTTTTTCCAAGGTTCAATATATGAAAAAAATGCTTCTTTTTTTCCTTTTTAGCTGACAGTGTTCTTAGGTAAAGTTAATTATTATTATTAATTTCTCCTCTTAGTTCCACATCAATATAAGAAGATGGAAGTTCTGGAAAAAATTTAATAAGTACAATTTTAATAAAATATAATGAAATGACAATATGTAAAATATTCAAATCAGATTTAAGAAGTCATTGACTTGGTGATGTGTTACCTATATATTTAAAAATTATAATATCTGCGTACTATAGTCCTCCACTAAATTATGGCTTGAAAAATTAATCATTATGTAATAGATGGTAAAGCTATTTACACCAAAAAAAGTAATAATGGATCAAAGGATTTCTGCCTTCAGGGGAGGGAGAAACATTAAACACTGAGGAAAAGAAAAACAGAGAAAAGGGATGACTTGTCACCCAGGCTGAATGAGGCCAGTGAGTGCCTGGACCCTGTCTTATGGCAGTCCAAAATTGGGGAGAGGGGAGAATTTGCTCACTTAACTAGACCTTGAAGTCTTGGAATTGACAGAGGCCAGCAAAAAGCAACTTCTGTCTGCTTTGTATATGTGCTTTCTGAAAAGGAGGCCATTCGAAGTGGCAAGGAAGTGGTGGGATTGGACACATCTCCTGCTCATGCTGTGTGTCCTGGGTGTGTGTCCACTAATGGCTTCTTCTTGGGGGCAAGAATGTAGCTGCTTTAATATTAAAAGAAAATGGGAAAAGTTTATAGATGCAGAAGGTAAAGCAGATGACTCTGATATACTTCTGAATGTTTTCCAACATAACTGTGGATTGAAGACTTACTCAATAGTAATTGCCTCTTTGACTTCTAATGGGTTATTTTGGCTCTGACTTTCAATGGCCAGTTATTGTATGAGAAGAATGAGAAAATATTGTGTTTATCTGATACCTTTCTTATGAGAACCTTGGAGGTTGAATTTGATTTTATACTACCAATGGTGTGTGTCTTCTTTGAGCATCACCAACCAGAGGAGCAAGCACAGTGGAAACTAAGTAGTTGGACACAGTTGTCTCTTTTGTTGTCTTCATTGTCACACCACTGATGACACTTGACTCTATGCTCTAAAACTTTTCTAGGGTTTACTTAATCTCTCAAAATCTATTTTGTACTCCTTATAAAGGCCTTCCCATTTATATTTTCCTTTGCATTTATTCATTCCGTATCTCCAGTTGTGAAACCCTTGGCCCAACTCCAGTAGGAATCTTTCCCATCTAGTCATTCAGCATACATCAATTGATGTATGAGAAGAATGAGAATATATTGTGTTTATCTGATACCTTTCTTATGAGAACTTTGGAGGTTGAATTTGATTTTATATTATCAATGGTGTGTGTCTTCTTTGGGCATCACCAACCAGAGGAGCAGTCACTGAGCAGGGTGCTAGAGACCACCAATGAGACATGGTGCCTCACATCTGGAATTTCCCAGTCCAGATATGTTAAGGGACAGGAACAGAGACAGACATGTGTGCAAAGCAACAGTTGCAGCTACTGTGATGTATTCTGAGGAGGAGGCAGATAATAGATGTCCTGGCAGCATAAAGTTGAAGCATCAGACTTCCTGTGGAGGATCAGGAGTGACTCTTCTCAGGCAACTCTTTGAGTCTTGAAAGATAAGAAAGAACTAAAGAGGTGGATGAAGTGGAGAAGGATATTCCAGGCACGGAGGCAGAAAAGTCATCTCTACAGAATCTGTTGAGGTTGTGGTCACAGGACAGGAAAGGATACTGGAAAGCCATACTGAAAGAAGTCATTAAAACTTGTATTTCCTGCAATGGATTTTGGTTTTTATTTTATACTTCCTCTCACAGTGCTTGTAAATTAATTAAACTGAAAGAACTGCAGAGGATAGCTTGGGAGTGAGCTAGTTAGATTTTGGATTTTAGAAGGACAGTTTTGTTGGTGATGAAAAAGAGAGAAGAAGGAGGTAGGATCTAAAGGAGGAGATGTTCATATGAGACTACTGCAGTCTTCTGGGCAAGAAATGATGCCATGGTCAAAAGTAGTGTGTGTGGGGATGAACTTGATAATAAAAGGCAAATCTACACAAATCAATTACTGGCTATGAGAGGTAAGAGGCCATGATAAGCAAAGGTTTTTGATTCAGTAGCTTGTCTTCTCTTCCTTCCTTCCCTCCCTCCCTCCCTCTCTCCCTCTCCCTCTCCATCTCCCTCTCCTCTCCTCTCCCCCTTCTTCCCCTTCCCCACCCCTCCCCTCTTCCTCCCTTTTTTCCTGGGGATTGAACTACAGGGGTATTCTACCTGGGATCCTATTTCTCTCCCCTCAAACAGTAAATGTAGGAAAAGAAGACTTGTGCCAGAAGATGATGAGGAATGTTTTGGGTATTTCAAGACCGAAGCCTTCCATTAAAAAGTGAAATGGCAGAAACCCAAATATTTGCAGACTAATCCCAAATATGAAACTAATTGAATGTATGTGATAAACAAATGCTTGTTGAGTGATTGAATGAATGTGCAGATTAGCTATCCATTCATTGCATTTTAAATGACTCTTATTGACTTGTTGTAATTATTTTAAAACCATACAGCAGAACAGGAAGCATTCTAAGTTTTTATAAAAGTAAAAGGATAAGTACCAGAAAATAATTTACTTGGTTGCTTAAAAATTTCCAAATAAGTGAATGTGACTATACGTGAGTCTGTATGTATTTAGAGTTGATCAATCTGAGTGCTACCGACTGGCCCTTCTCCTTTATGGTCTATGTTTGGAGTGTTCTAATACAATGAAAGGCCATCAGTGCGCAATCCAATAGGTAGAGCAATAACTTGAAGATAAGTGACCAAGAAAAAGCTTAAAAACTACGAGTGAGTATCCTTTTAAAAAGTAGTTGGAAGATTAATCCATTTGGACTGAAAATTTGTTTTTGGTGAGGTTTATTAATGATGGCTTGTTAGAATGAGACAGGTTACAAGATGGTGATATATGGCCCTGTAGAGGTATATGCATAATCATTTTGCAGTTTTTTGGGGGGAGGGATATTGGATTGAACTCAGGGGCATTTTACCTCTGAGCTAGACCCCCACTCCAATTTTCTTTCTTATTTTGAAACAGGGTCTCAAAATTGCTGAGGCTGTACTCAAACCTGTGATCCTCCTGTTTCAGTCTCCCAAGTACTGGGATTATAAGCATGCACCACCACACCTTGCCAAGGTTTATGTTCTTGACACTTCCTCAGAAAGCCCACCTAGTTAATTGGGCTATAATTCTAGCAAAATCAAACCCCATGTAAGATGTAATCTGGACAGTAAAGGTAATGTACCCCCTTGGACACCTTTAAAGGGATTCACTCTGGGTACATGAAGATTCTCAGTTGGAGGGATGCCTGGCCCTTTGGCAAAACATGGCCTTGACATCTCTAGCTTGTCGTTTATTTGCCCTGGTTCCCCAGCAGCACCAGCAGCACCTTCCTTTGAAGTGGTACAAGGTGTTGGTGTTTGAGATCCTTTAGTTTTATCCTTGTAATGGTAGTGAGACCAACTGTAGGTAAAATTCTTCCCTCTGGCTTTCCAAAGCTATAAAAAAAACAAACATCAACTCATTTAATGATTAGAAGACAAAAATATCAATGATAGTGATTTTCCCTTGCTACATAACCCATGAGTTCAAAGCAAGTTGGGTTGTAAATGCAACATGTCTCATACATTTACCACCAGCAGGTATCATTCAGGGCTAGTTAAAAATACGGTTTCATTTGCCTTTGTGCCTCATAATAAGGTGTTCCTTGCATTGGTACCTTGAGTCTGGCATGCAATGTCTGTTACTCAGCTTGGCCAACCCAGAGTCTGACATTGTCAGCGAGGGCAGATCCATCTCTCTGGTTAGACTCACATTAGCCACATGTATGAGGCTAATATACCTGAATGAAAGATTATTTATTTACAATGAGAAACATAGTCACATGGATGGAATGCCTTGTTGTAACAATCCCCAAATGTTATTTTCCACCTTGAAGAGCCAGATCACACATAGAAGGGCCCAGTGAGCATGGAGTCAGATTGGGAAAGTTGGATGAATCCAACTATGTTAGCCTGGTGCTATAAACTGCACATGTTCCAGAGGAGTGGGATCCTCAAAATCTTCTAACCCAGGCTATTCCTCCTTGGAATGCTGCATGGAAGGGCATACATGTCATTTGTCTTTGTGGCTCTCATTTTCTAAGTAGTTCTTGCGGTGAAGGAATCTCTTTGTGAGTGCCATGTTCTTTTTTAGGTCATCAAGTAATTGTCAATCTTGATAACTTAGAACTATTTAGTTTCTTCTTCTAAGGTGCCGAGGCTAGACTCGAAGTTGTGATCCTCCTGCCTTGGCTTCTCGAGTAGCTGGAATTACAGGTGTGCACTACCATGCCCAGTTCCATTCTGTTTCTTTAAAATGACTTTGCTTATGTCTGTTCTAATATATTTTTGATATAGTAGAAATGTCATAGGTTAGTTTAATCTCTAGATATTTGGAGGATGCCATTATTTAGCTCCTAGGTACAGGCAGTGTCTGGAACTGAACTAGTGGGCGATGGTGAGCAATAGTGGACTCTCTGCTTGTCCCTAGCCTCCAACCGCATCTGCCATAAAGTCTAACATGAGACCACCTGGAAGCCAAGCTGCTGTAGTTATAGTTGCTTTAAAAGTACCATATAAGAGAAAGTGAGGAACCAGGGAATACAGTGACCGTGTTTTCTGAGTCAAATATCAAAGCACAAACTATATTAAACCTTCACATGAAGACATTGAACAGTAATTATCTGTATTGAAAAATTATGAGAAAAGATACATAAAATTACAATTAAATTCAGATGAAAGAGAAGAATGCATCGGAGATGCCTGAAAAGTTTTGCTTTAAGTAGAAGAATGGTGATATTAATAATCAGAATATGAATATTGAGATATGGAACTGATTTGCAAGGAAATTGATCATTCTCTTGAGACTATGCATTTGAATGGATATTGGGTGCATTACAGCAAAAGTGCCCACAGGCCCTTAAAGAAAGAACTGGAACTTGTGTAAGAAAATGGGGAAGGGGAGGTGGGTTTGCAACTGACCAGGCTTAGAGCTTTGAGAGTAGAAAGAATAACAGATGCCAAGAAGGAAATAAAAAATGGACTTTCAAGGAGGCAGCTAAAGAACAGGGCAAGAGACCCAAGGAGGTGAGGAATTCTTGAGGAAAATGAAATAAAAGTTCATGATTCATGAACTTTTAGAAAAATCTAACCTGGGGAGAAATTTAAGAGGAAATTATAAGCAAATACAAAAAGGAAAAGATTACACCTAGAAATGGCCACTGAATTTTATGTCACATGTGACAAAACAGCCAATTTTTTTTTAAATGTTAGTTCAGCTAAGGGATATTTCCCACTTAACAGGCACAAGTTGCTGGGCTTTACTGAAAGATTTTGGCCTTTATTTTCCACTGTAAAGTAATTGTTCTGTCTAATAAATTTTTATGAAACAATTTTTATCTTGGACTGGAGTTTTTTTTTTAAATGAAATAAAAACATTGGAAAATTAAACATTGTTACCTTTTTAAAAACAGGTGTATCTTCATGGACACTCCATTAGATATAATCAAGTTTTGATTAATAAAATGGCATTAAAAATCTCTCTAGTTCTTTCTGACATTATTACATACTCTGTTTAATTAAGCATTTTTTGTTTATACAAACAGGACCTTAGCTTATCATAGCCCAGAAGGAATTTGAAGAAGAAGATTTTTAAGTCAAATTAATTACCTTCTACCCCAGGGAAAGAGTATCAGCAAGTCTGCAGAGTTACTCTCCTTTGGATTTTTCGTGTTAAAAGGTGATAGAGGCTCTGGTGGAGGAAGGGGAAGCAGGTATGGATGAGGAACTGGGGTAGGAAGTTATTTATTATTTTTATTCTTTTATTAGTGCATTATAGTCTTATAGTCTCACATCATGATGTAGTTCACAGGGATAGTGACGTACATGCACACAGCACTTGGTGAGTTTTCCCCCGTTCCCTCTCTGCTTCTTGTTTCCCCATATAAGATATCGAGATTGGCATTGGTATTCTCATAATGTCAGAAGAAGTATTTCCTTCATTAATTCTCCCTCTTAACTCCCCTACCTCCTTATTATTTTGTTTGAAACACTAGATTATGAATTCCATGAGCACTATAGACAAGCAAGTACTTATATTTGTACTTACTAATGAGGAAAAAATGCGAGTCCTCGTGGCATTCCATGGTACTGCACTCTTCTATCAAAACAGATTCTTGCAAACTGACTTCTGGTATATTACATTAATACCCTGTTAACAAAAGTTAAGATAAGTTAATACTGCTCACACTTATCTTTCTGCAAAAGGCAAAAATAATACATCAAAACTACAATAACTAAATGTACTAAATCCTTGTCAATTATAGATTAGAGCACAAAATATTTTTCTCCATTAAAATGTTAATTTAAATGAACAAAATGAGTTTCTATGAAGAAAAGCTGAGCCGGGTGTGGTGGTGCACGCTTGTAATCCCAGTACTTGGGAGGCTGAGACTGGAGGATCCGGGTTCAAGGCCAGTCTCAGCTAATTAGCGAGGCTCTCTGCAACTTAGTGAGACTCTGTTTCAAAAATAAAGAATAGAAAATAGGACTGGGGGTATACCTTGGAGGTAGAATGCCCCTGGGTTCAATCCCCAGTGCTACCAAAAATAAATAAATAAATAATTTTTTAAAAAATTGGATCACCATTCTAGCATTTATGTTTTAATTATGTGAGCATTTTGAGTTCCTTGAATCATGATTCTGTCTCTGAAGCAATTGTTACTTTACTAAAAGAACGAGTAACCCTTGGGAAATATTAAGAAAGAGGACCATTTTAGTAGGAACAGGAAGCTTGGGCAACTCAGCACATAGATGGAGGGTCAGTTCAAACTCTAGTTCTGACACTAGCTGTGTGTTTCGAGTATTGATTTTTCCAAGTCTCAGATTATCATTTGCAAATTTGAAATAATGCCATACAGAGCTCCTATAGAATAAAACAAGATGTACTTAAACATGCCATACACAGGAGGAGGCCTTCTGTGTCTGATAATTCTGAGTAAGAGCAATTCTGTTGCACACTTTTGCTCATGGTAAAACTAACCACAGATTACCATCTAACCTTCTTGGATGAGGTATTAACAAGGAGCTTTTAAATAATATTTTTGACTCTTATGATCTTAGCCACAGTCCACTTCCCTCCTCTGTTCCTTACTCTCATGGCCTTGGCTCACCTTGCACTGAGTGTGTGTTCTCCAAACTGCACTCCTTGCTCCTCTTCTCTTCTTTCTCTAAGTCTTTCCCTAAGCTGTTGTATTCTGGATAGCTCTCTCGACTACCCTCTCAGTCTTCAGCACCACTAAATTTACAGAGACGTTTAACCTCATTCTGTGACTTCTTTTTTTATTTTTTATTTTTTTATTCTGTGACTTCTTAGTGGACCCATTGAATGTCTTTGGGAGATGCTCAGATCTTTCAGATAGGCCTTTCTAAGTCCCTTTTTCTTAGGCTTTCTTCTTGTTCTAAAACCAAGTTAATGGTTGAACTATCCATTCAGCTTCTCAAGTTCAAAGTCTAAGAGTCACATTTGACTCTTCCTTCCATGGTATTCCCACCTCTGTGTGCTCTTCATTCTGCACGTCCCTGTTTCCCATGGCCTGGTCCTGGCTCAGGCACCATCATCTTTCATCCAGGCCACTCCAGTAGCCTCTTAACTGCCTCATTCTTTCTGTGTTGTGACCTGCTTAAGCATTTGAACTGGGAGGAAAGTAAAAGGATTCAGTCACTGTGGAAAGTAGGTTTGTAGTTTGTCAAAATTTAAAAAAAAATTTTAATTTTTAATTTGTTTTATTGGTGCATTGTAATCATACATCTTTGTTAGGTACAAGCTGGTAAAGAAATACATGCACACATTTTTTGTTGTTGTTGTTGCTTTGTTTTGTTTTTTGAAACAGGGCCTCACTAAGTAGCTGAGGCTGGCTGCAAACCTGAATCCTCCAGTCTCAGCCTCCCAAGTACTGGGATTACAAGCCTGTGCCACTATGCCTGGCTTGTCAAAAAGTTCAATATAAAATTTCCATAGGACTCTGCAATTTCACTCCTAAGTATATACCTGAATAGTTTGAAAATAAATACTCAAACAAGTATATGTACGTCCATGCTTATAGCAGCACTAATCATAATAGCCAAAAGAAGAATAATGCTCAAAAGCCGTCATCAGATGAATGTGTAAAGAAATTGTGTTATATGCAGACAATAGAATATTATTCAATCATAAAAAGGAATGAAGTATAGATACATATATCAATGTGGATGAACCTTGAACATATTATGCTAACTGAAAGAAGCCAGATTCAAAGGTCACATATTGTATGGTCCCATTTGTATGAAATACTCTGAATAGATAAATCCATAGAAACAGAACACAAGTTGGTGGTTGCCAGGTGATGGGGGAAGCCAGACATGAGGAGCCACCACTTAAATGAGAACAGGGTTTTCTTTTGGGAATGATGAAAATATTTTGGAACTAGAAAGTGGAAGTGGTTGTGTACCTCATTCAGAAATGCCACAGAATTGTTCACTATGGAATGACTGATTTTATATTATTTGAATTTTATCTCAATTTAACAACAACAACGAACTTGCGCTGGCTCCCCCTTGTGTACAGAACGAAGCTCCAGGTTCCCCCAGCTTCCTATCTGAGCCTCCACAGCCTGGCTGTAGCCTCATTTCCTGTTTTCTGACCTGCTAATGCTTCCCCGTAGTATCTTTCCCACTTACAGGGGAATGATTGCTTTTTCCTAAGAACTTCGTATTCTTTTATGACTCTCTGCTTTGGCTTATGCTGCTCTTCCTGTCCTCATTCCTGGTAAAGCCCAACCACATCCACATCCTTTGACAGTGCACAGAAGTGCCAGCTGCTCTGTGACACAAGCCCCTTTCTGCCACAAGGCAGGAGTGGCATTTTTGCAACCCCCTTGCTCTCCTGGGCCAGAATGCAGCTGCATCACACTGTACTGGGGGAAGCTGTGCCCTGCCACTGTCCTTCACTGCGTGGTGTGCTCCTTCAGGGCTGCAGCCACATCCTGTTGGTGTTTATGTTCTTCATGTCCTGTGCAATGCAAAGAACACAGCAGATACTCAGTTTGTTTTGTTGTTGTTCCTGGGGATTGAACCTACAGTGCTCTATCACTAAGCTATACCCCCAGTCATTTTAATTTTTATTTTGAAACAGGGTCTCACTAAATTACCATGCCTTGGCCTTGAACCTGCAATCTTCCTGTGTCAGTTTCTCAAGTACTGCGATTACAGATGTGTACCACTGAGCCCAGTTCAAAGTTTGCTTCTAAACAGTAATTTTTGCTTCTTTGATTATGATTTTTGACTGTGGTTAAAAAAATCTAGTCGTCGAACTTTGCTATACCTTGGTTTTCGATATGAGTACTATGAGAAATTAGAAAGGGATTATAAGTGTTACATATCTTGTCTAACACAGTCGCATTTTGTAAATGATTATCCAGTGCATATTTCCCTTGCAAAGTTATTATTTTGTGTGTGTGTGTGTGTGTGTGTGTGTGTGTGTGTGTGTGTGTGTTATTGGGGATTGAATCCAGGGGCATTCTACCTCCTCTGAGCTACACTCCAGCCCTATTTTATTTTTATACATTTACTGGTACATTACAGTCACATATCATAAAGCAATTCATAGTGATGGTGACATACATGCACACAGCACTTGGTGAGCTTTGCCTCCGCTTCCTCCTCACTCTTTCCTTCCCCATACAAGATATTGAGATTGGCATTGGTATTCTCATGTATGTATATAATGTCAGTGGAAGTGTTTCCTTCACTGATCCTCCCTCTCCTCCCAAACCCTCCCCTTGACCACCTCCCTGGCTCCCCTGGAATTTCTCCTCCATTATCTAAAGTCCCTTTTATATCCCAATTACTCCCTAGCTTCTACAGATAAGAGAAAACATATGATCCTCACTTTCTGTGACTGGCTAATCTCACTTACAATAATGTTCTCCAGATCCATTCGTTTTCCTGCAAATGACATAATTTTTTTCTCCTTTATTCCTGAGTAGAATTCCATTGTGTGCATATCCCATAATTATGTAATCTTATCATCTGTTGATGGACATGTATGTTGGTTCCATAATTTGGCTATTGTGAATTGTGCTGCTATAAACATGGACTTTCATGTATTACTGTAACATTCTGATTTCATTCCCTTTAGAAAGATACTCAGGAGTGCTATAGCTGGATCATATGGTGGATCCATTCCCAGTTTTCTGAGGAATCTCCACACTGATCTCCCTAGTGGCTGTACTAATTTGCAGTTTTAACAACAGTGTAAAAGAGTTCCTATTTACCCATATCCTTGCCAGCATTTATTGTTGTTCAACTTCTTGATGATTGCTATTCCAATTTGAGTTAGATAGAATCTTAGTGTAGTTTTGATTTGCATCTCCCTGATTGTTAATGATATTAAACATTTTTATATATATTTACTGGCCATTTGTATTTCTTTTTTTGTGAAGTGCCTATTTAGTTCAATTGCCCATTTCTTGATTGGGTTATTTGGTTTTCTTTTTAGTGTTAAGTTTTTGAAGTTCTTTTTATTTTCTAGATATTAGTCCTTTAACAGAGGAGTACCTGGCAAAGATCTCTCATTCTGTAGACTCTCTCTGTAGACTATTGATGCTTTCTTTTTCTGAACAGAAACTTTTTAAGTTAATGCTATCTCATTTATTAATTATTGTTTTAATTTCCTGAACTTTGGGGATCTTATTGAGGAAGTTTCTACCAGTGCATATATGTTGGGTTTCACTAAGATTGGAGGGCCTCACTAAATTGCTGAGGCTGGCTGTGAACCTGGAATTCTCCTCTCTCAGCCTCCTGAGTACTTGGATTATAGGTGTGTAGCACCATGCATAACTCCCAAAGTATTTTTATTCCCAATGATTATATGTATATATTTCTAGTTATTTCCTTTGATATTTTAGAAGAGAAACTAAACTTAAAGCTTTTTACCTTTGAAAAAGATGCTCCAAAAATTACAGATTTAGATAGGGAACTATATTGTTGATATATTTTGCTACTCCTAGTTATCCTTACTATTACATGATATCTTTTTTTCCTTTGAGTTTGTCTAGCTCGAGTTTCTGTTACTTACAATAAAATCCTGAATAGTATAACTTAGGTTACTACAAGTGGTATGTAGGCTCTGGGAACTTGCAGGGGAGTGCGATTCAGTCCTTGTTCCCAGGTTTTTTTGCAGTGGGTTGGATTGAAGCAGATAGAAAAGCATATTGTAACCATGTAGTGTGATGAATGCCACAGTTGACGTTTATACAGAATAACCTAGCTCAGGAAGGAGGAAGCCCCTCCTTCTCTTGGGGGGATAGAGGAGGTGGTAGGAGATGGGGAATTGAGTCTTAAAGAAGGAGTGTGCCAACAAAATTTAATGATATCTGGAGAGTATCTACCGCCTTTGATGTAAACTACTTTTACCAAATGTTGCCTAGGTCAGACAAGTATAAGCCAATAGTGATTCATTTGAACTCGTTTGCTAACAAAGGTCTAGTAGAGTCTTATTTTAATGATGGCTGCCCAAGTGTGATTCACTAGAGAGCTTCTCAGTCTAGGCTGCCCACTAACTGTACGATGTTGTTGAGCCACTATGTCCCTCCCCACTGCATTATATGTGATTGTCCAGATTGACTCTGTGGGCCAGCTCATTCTCTGATCACTTTAGATAAATGAGGGTGCCACTGCAAGACTGTGTATGTATTTATGATATAGACACAGATTTTTGTGAGTGGTTACACATCTGGTACAAGTATGTGAGTAGAAGTTTGAACTTCAATTAGTTGGGTTTATGAAGCACTGACAGTGTAGGGCAATATATGAGGCATGTAGGAAATTACAAAGGAAATAGGAAACACAATCTTTGTTCATATTGAGTTTATAATCTAATGGAACAAATATAAATGGAAATACATGATAACAGATAAAATAAACATAAAAACACAGTCGTAACCAGTTACAGATGGATAGAGATATTTGCACAAGTGCTAAGGGGTTGGAAAAATGATTGTGGTGACTATTGTCAGCTGTGTT
The DNA here is from genome assembly GCA_004027655.1 of Graphiurus murinus. NCBI lineage: Eukaryota > Metazoa > Chordata > Mammalia > Rodentia > Gliridae > Graphiurus > Graphiurus murinus. The sequence goes on from PVLC010011480.1 coordinate 19,894, forward strand.
AAATCAGGAACTGCTTCAATACAGGATATAGAACTTATGCAGAAATATCAAGGACAGGAAGGACAAGGCTTAGTGTGGTAGGAATCATTCTAGGAAGTAGAATGAATTGAAAAAATACAGGGAGTAGGCATGTGTAGGGCATAGATGACAATATGGTTTGCTTGAGTAGTTAAGTTTTTGCAGGATGGATTTCTTTTGGAAAATGAATCATATTAGAGTAGGCTAACTGCTATAACAAACAACACCAAGTATCAGTGACTGAATACAATCAAAGGCTATATTATTTCCATCAGATCCAGTGAGATCCTGCAGGTGCATGTGACTCTCTTCTATGCAGTTTAAGGACTTGGGTTTTTTTCCAGCCAAATTCTAGGTTCTAGGAGTCTTCCTGTAAGTTCTAAGAGCCTTTTTCTTCAGAAAGGGGCAGACAGAAGAAGATAACTTATGGTAGGTCATATGGCCCAGATCATAAATTCCCCTGGCCAGAACTCAGTCATGTGGTTGTGCCTTCAGGCAAGAGCCTGGCAAAGAGAATGGAGGTGGCTGCTCAGCAGTAACAGACCTGGGCTTTGGGAAACACACAGCAGTCTCTCGCTATCACTTTTATGCTAATATCTTACGAATCTAGATTACTTCCTTTGCTCACTTCATTATTAATTATTTTTATCCACAATTTCTTCTTTTTATTATCTTAGCATGATACTACAGACCCACAGTTTCTCTTTCTTGCTTTGTGTATTAACAGGGTACCTCTAGAATGTCTCTTCAGCCTGTTCTCTTTCATCCTCCATCTGTGATGCTCTTGTTAGAAACCTTATCTCCTAACAATTGCATTGACTTAATAATTCCCTATCTAAAATTTTACCCTGAATATTGCTACTAGATACGTAACCACTTTCTTCTTGCTATATTCTCACTCAGTAATCCCTTTTCCTCCCTTTTGTGTGAGGATGCATTCCAAATGGATTAACATGTACTTAAAGAATCACTGTTATGCTGTGTCTACCTTCTTCTATGCCTCGTTTTCTGACTCCTAAGCACAAGAACACTCATTTTGCACCTTCTGCAGCAAGCCCTGCTCACTCAAACATGTTGGCTCCTCGTAGCTTTGACTTCTGTGTTCCACTCTCTCCTGTGCATGCACAGTCCTGTGCAGCCTCTTCTTGATGTCAAAATGTTTAGTGTGAACATGTTTTTCCCCCCACATTGATTGTTGAGATCCAAACAGGCAGGGGCCACATCATGTATCTTACAATTTCCCACAAGGCCTAGCATATAACTAGGCACAAAGTGATTACTCAACAAATACTTGCTGAATAAACGAGTTGAATGAGGATGAAGGTACTTAGGTATGAAGATGATCATTTGGCTAGGCATTTTCATTTGATTCAAGAGGCAATTGGGAGCCATTGATGGCTTCTGAGAACAAGAGTAAAAAAAATTACTCAAGATAGAAAATTCTTAGGGTTATGTATAAGATCCTGGCAAATTGTAAATGTACAAATACAAATGTTAGAGATGAAGTTAAAGCAAAGGGTCTGCTTCGTTTGGACATAAAATTCTGTGGCCCTGTACCCTACAAGATTGGAGAAGGTGGGAATCCGAAGCGAGAGAAGATTCCTGAAAGGCTTTCTAGTTGAGGAACACAGAATGTAAGAGAAATGATAGGACTTATTGACCCTGGAGACCAAAGAGGAGAGGTAGCTCCTGCAAATTCTGATACCAGTGTCATTACTGTTGGTAACAAATCGAGAATAAATGATGATTTTGTTGATGGCAATGTATTGACTTAATACATATTCAGTTTCAGATTGTAACAGGACTTTCAGATGCGTATGTTTCACTGACATTGGTAAGATCATATATTTGGACGATCTCTGACTTGTAGATGGAAGACTCATGATTTAGTCCAGACTTTGTTGTGTGGGGTTTAAGACCTTGGGCAAGGCATATTCAAACTTTCTGTATAATGTAAGTGAGTGAGGCTAGAACATTCCTATGGGATGTATCCATCGAAAGAGTTCCCATGTATGTCATGTATCATAGCAATTTGAGAGTTTTAATAAAAATAATAATTTTATTCACATTTTTGTTTCATTTGGTTGCTCATTTTATGACATCAAAATTTCTTTCCCTTTCTTTGCTATAAATATATTTCAGTATTAGCCCTTTTTAATCCCTTTCACCTTTTAACCACATCCACAAAATAAATACTTATCAGTTACTGAGAAATTGGAATGTAAGCTCAATTATGCTAAAAACTAATGGGTAACACTAACAGTAACAGCTTCTTTTGTGATATTTATTCTCTTGGTGATAAAAAAAAATAAGCCCAACAGCCCATTGCTGCAGAAAGAATTTAGCTACAAGTTTATCAATTTGAGCAGGGCAACTGCACGACTAAATGCATGTGAAACTTAACAAATCCCTCGGGGAAGCTGACTGTAAGAATTTTCTAGTCTGTGTCGAGTTACTGAGGTGAGACATGGTGGATTGGACTTAATGCCTTAGGCAAGCACAATCAAATAGAGACAGTTTAAGATTTTTCTGTGTCCACGAAGGGATCTCTGGTAGGTATATAAATGAAGCTTTCAGAAAGGAATACAACGCCATCATGAGCTCTCTTCTCTGAATATTTTGGCAGGTTATTTTGGTTTAGAAGAAATCCAAGTAAGATTTTCATAGTGTAAGCTGTGAAACAGTTGAAAGATTTAAGATTATTATTTGCTTTGTAGGAAAATGAGAAAGTACAACGCATTTGTCTTTTATATTTTAATTTTCAAGGGAGAAAATCAAGAATAATGAAGAACATGCATGATTTACTGGAATTGCTTTGGGTTATGGAAGTTTGTGATGATGTGGTATCTAAAAGTCAACCATTAAAACTAGTTTTAAAAACTCACCCACCCTGGAGTTTCCAAAGAGTTTGGAACAAGAGGGGCATTGTGGTAGAGTGGTTGATTGTGTAGGGTCTAGGACCCAATTATCCTTCTCTGAATCCTACTTATGCTGCTTGTTAACATGTGAGTTGGAAAATTGGTTAACCTCAGTTTTCTAATCTGTAAAATGGGGATAATACCATCACCAATTTTAGAGTTGTGTGAATATTGAATGAATTAATAAATGTGAAGCACTTAGAATAGAGCCTGACATGCAGCTAGCACTAAATAAATGTTAGCTATCCAGTTACTATAAAAACACCTTTTAATATTGTTTCTCTGTGTTTACTTAGTTCATCTATTTCAGTTACTTGGGAGCACAAGTCACAGACAGTCTTTCAACTGCCTAGTACCCAGCTGATGATAATAAAGGAGCAAGTTTGAGAGCTGGGTCCCCAGCCACTGAGAAAGTTGGAACCGTAGCTAGACAATGTCTCCCACCTAGGCAAGACATTCCTAAAGAGAAAACTTACTCTGAAATAATTTAGGCTGGAAAAGAGAGAGAACCTTAGTTTACAGGAGAGGGCTGGGCAGACTAGAGTTAAAAGGGGAGTCGTTCTAGCTTTATAGGCAGTGGAAGTCCTCTCAAAGTTGTTAAAACAACTGTTCCCTGGACATTACTTGGCTGTTGGTCTTCAGGGTTCAGAGAGCTTACCTCAGTTTTTCAAATGTCAGCTCCCAATGATGGCACTAAAGAGTCTCTGTTCTCACTTTAGATCTTTGAACAAGGGTGTTCCTATTTTTTTTTCCCCTATAACTTGTCTTCCTGGTACTGATCTGTGTCCTTATGATTATGACAAACAGTCTTTGCACAGAAACTCTGCCCCTGACACTCAATCCTCAAGCCTAATAGCCACACTTGGAAGCATATAACTCCTTTCCCCTGACCCGGTTGACTGACCAGAGGCAGGGAGACATTGACATTGACCTCACACTCTGTATCGTTTACCATTTCCTTCATCTCCTCCAGCTCTCTGGATCTCTGGAGCCCTGCTTGTCTCTGACTCTGTCTATTGATTTTTCCAACCCGGTGCATCCCCCTTCTCCCTTCCCAGTTCCTATTAGGACTCTCAAAGAAGAGCTGGAGAGGAGACACTGGAAGAGGCAAAGATGAAGGGGCAGGGCCTAAGAAGAATGAGTACAGAGATTGTGATTCAACTTGTGACATTTTTGGAGGAAGAGTGGGGGCAACATGGTAGATACCTGGTTGTCCTGGGCAAACCGAGTCCTGGCTCCACCCTGGACCCATGACTTTGGTAGGAAAAACCAGTTACTTCTCCACTACTCCTCCTCATCTTTTACACACAACACCACCAACACCAACCAACCAATGCATTATTATTATTATTATTTTTAAGTAGAAGAGTGGCAACCGTGGGTTACTGCAGCCTGGTCACCTAAGAGACTAAGCAGACAGGTCACCAAAGAGATCTCTAAGAAGTCTGCCAGCTGTCAGTCGGCAAATAATTGAGAAGTAATTAGTATTACTATTATTTTTGATCAAACAAACCAAGTGGACTAATTTCTCCATTCTTTCTCTCTGTAGGGGAGAATAAAATGGGAATTCAGGGCTTTGTACTACTGTTGAGAGCTCTTTATACCTTGAATAACATTTCATAATGAGGTATTCTGAAAAACTTCAACATTTACATAGGACAATGACTGGAAGCCCTGTTCCCTTTCAGTACAAGTGTAGGAGCACAACCTGGCAAGTTGAGTCAAAGACATTTAAAATTCTAATAAGAGCAAATTCATCTATGCCTGTTTTGAATCTCCATATATCATTTTAAATAAGTGGCAGAATCTTTTAGCAATTAACTGCATAAGTGCCAGTTCATTATACATGAGCATAGAATAAATAAGCTCAAATTATTATTATTTCTTGTTATCCACTAACTCTTGCTTTCCAACTTTAACATAAACTTTGCAGTCAGTGGCATTTGCAGTGAACCTTGTGTTAGCAGTAAGTATTAACTTCAGTAAATGGAGTTCTTATAACAAATACCTCTTTTTACATGTGAATTGCAGGTGCCTTACAATGTGAGGGTTAACAAAGATTTTAGTAGCATCTAGTGTAACCATCCCAGCTGCTGGAGGGCACAGGGAAGCCCCAAAGCAAATGCCCCTGGCTTATCTCAGCACTGGCCTCATTCTGTAATCTTGTTTCACATCTCAAATATTACTAATTTCTACTCAGCTATAATAGGTAAGTCATTTCTAAAAATTTGTGTTTTTCTTCACAATGGTGACCTAAATCACCAGTCAGGCCAAGGGATAACCTGCTATCTAATTATTTACTTACATACAAATTCATTTATTGGTACTGGGCATTGAACCCAGGGTCATTCTACCTCTGAGCTACACCCTAGGCCTACTTTATTTTTTATTTTGAAAAAGGGTGTTGTTAGGTTGCTGAGAGTCTTCCTGCATTGCCGAGGCTGTCCTCCAAAACCTGTGATTCTCTTGTCTCACCCTCCTAGGTACTGGGATTACAGGTGTGCACTACCATGTCAGTTGATAACCTGCTATTTAAAGGAGAATCCCTAATTTAGTTGATTCACTCAATTATCTTCAATAGCTATGAAGGATACAAAGCAGATATGGTTTCTTATTACCTACTTGTGATTGTGGAATTCAAAAGAGATAATGTTTTAGTCACCAGACATGGGCTTTTTATTGCTTTTTAGAAGCACATGCTACTACAGGCCTTACACCTTAAATGTCAAGATACTGATCCTTTTACTTGCACATTATAGAAATAGAAAACAATTTCCTAAGGAAGAATGTTTCATGTTCTAGTGTAGGGGTCCATAAACATTTTTGGTAATAGTAAATGATAAATGTTTCTGGTTTTGTGTGCTGTATGATCTCAGTCATAACAATTCAGCTTTCATGTTTTAGAATAAGAGCACTCGGCTGGTGTCTGGCTGTAATTCCAGTACTTGGGAGGCTGAGACAGGAATATAGCAGGTTGGAGTCAGTGTGCAGTAAATTAGGGAGATCCTGTTTCAAAATTAAAAAATAAAATAAAAAGGGCCAGAAGTGTAGCTTGGAGGTAGGATGTCTCTGGGTTCAATTCTCAGTTGCACTGAAGTAATTATAGTAATAAAAAGAGCAGTCATAGATAATGTGTAAAAGAATGAGTGTGGCTGTATTTCAATAAGAGTTCACAAAAAAAAGCAATCAGAGGCAGGTGTGGTGGTGCACACTTGTAACCCCAGTACTTGGGAGGCTGAGACAGGAGGATCACAGGTTCACGGCCAGCCTTAGCTACTTAGTGAGGCCCTCTGCAACTTAGTGAGACCCTGTTTCAAAATAGAAGAATAAAAATTGGGCTAGGGGTGTAGTTTGGAGGTAGAATGCCCCTGGGTTCAACCTCCAGTACTGCAAAAACAAAACAAAGCAAAACTGAAAAACAAAAAACAAAAGAACAACAACAAAAAACAATGAGTGGGATTGGACTGTTGGCCATAGTTTGCTCACCCCTGTTGTAGTGTGAGGATAGATTTATAAATTTAATATTAACATTGATAAAGCCATAGTTGAAATTTATTCTAGTTAAGCAATAAGAAATACCTTGTATTATAGTTCATTGAGGAGTTTTATATAATTAGGATATATGCTTAATAAAAATAATTCCCAATAAAATACCATAAAGAATAGAAGAGAAACATTAGCAGAATTATCATTGCAACATTATTTTAATAACAAAAAGTGGAAATGGCCCCAAAGTTAATTGATAGAGAATTGCTTAAACAAATTGTGGAAATATGCCCAATTAAGAAGAATGTGCTACATGTATCTTTTTTTTTTAACTGACAAGAAAATTTCTCCATAGCACATTTTCTTGTGGAATAAGAAAAGCAAGTTAAAAAATTACATATATAATATGACAGCATTCATGCTAAACAAACAAGTCACAAAAGAATAGTACATATTCTCAGTGGATATAAAAATATGTTTGTGAATTTGTAGAGAAAAGCTCTAGGGGAATATATACCAACCTGATGCCAGTGACTGTCTCTGGGTCTGAAGGTAGGAACAGGGTGTAGGGATGTTGGACAAAGGTCAAAGGGAATGTGAATCTACAAATTTTAGACACTAGAGGATAACATGCAAAATAAAAGCTAGATAGACATTTATATTCTGAAACAATATAAAGGACTTATAATTTTAAGTATAAAATTATACCACATGAAATTTATAGTCTTTATAATTTTGAGGGTTTTATAGGGAATGAAAGGGGTAAGAATTCTATCACCAATAGAATGCACATGTGATTTATTTATTGCATAGGCCTTGGATCTACAGAAAATCATTGAACATTATGAAATTTTAGAAACTCAATAACTTGTGGTTGGCAATTTATGAACTGTATGTCAATGTTATGGTCAGTCTGGCCTTAGGAATTTTCACCTGTGATAGTGCCAAAGTTTCATAGAGAAAATTATTTTGCAACATGCTGCCTTTTCAAGAGAAATCTGTGAGGATCTGATGCCTGTGCCTCAATTTAGCAGTCACATTGTTTTAAAATGTGACTGTTATAAACTAATAGACTATGTGAGTCCAGACATAGGACAGACAGCAAAGCAAAAAAGACTCTCATTTACAGCTGAGAAAAGGCTGTTTTCAATCTAGCAAGTGTTGATTGAAGACCTACTATGAACCCCTCCCTGTATTAAAAAAGTAAGTGATAACAAAAGAAACATGAACAATAGCTTCTGTCCATAAGAGCAAACCACCTCCCTGGGGAAGAAAAAGAAATTAATTAATGCCAAAAGACAGCATATTTTTAAATGCCAAAGTGAGAACCCAATAATATAAAAAGCAGATTGGAGAAGAGATATCAGCTGTTAACAGTTGAGGGTTGTCTTCTTAATGGGAGGCAGAAAGGCTGATTTCAAGAGAAAGGGAGTCTGTGAGCAAGGACTATGAGTCAGAGATCAATGCTGGCTCCTCTTTAGAGGTGGAGCATGATGGAATAATGGTGATGGTGGCATTAGTGAAGTAGTGACTTCACTTGGGGTGTGCACTGGCAGAGAATTAAGTCCTCTTGTTGCATGAAACAAAGTCTTTAGTTAACACCTTTACTATTGGATTACTATTGCAGCAGAGGCATGCTGCATTGGTGGAACGTAACTAAAGTTGAATGTGAACTACCAACTCACTAAACACTCGGAGCTGTGCTTCTTGGAAGATACTATAAGTTTACCTTTTAGTCAAGAGTTTCACTTTTCTGATTTAGACCTTATGAGAATCTTCAGATTAACTAAACTATGAGGAAAAGAGTACAACAGTTTTAACCTGAAGTCATATATTTTTTTAAATTAACATGTTTATATATAAACAATGCCAAAGCATGACACAAAACTTAGAGTCCAAATGTGTTGATTAGTATCATAAGGGATGGTTATCAAATGCCTCAGTGTTCTTGGAGACTGAGAAAGAAGTGAGGATGGAAGGGTTTTCAGACTCAAAATGTTCAGTACCTCACAGGACAGCAGATCTTAATGGTCTTCTCCACTGGGTTTCTATTCCCTTGCTGATAAGAAAATACCAATTCGAGGAGGAAGGAAAGTCAGGAAAAGCATGGTATTCTTCAGTCAGATTCTCCACACTCAAAGAATTTGTGCAGATCAGATCAGGTGGTTTCTTCATACAATAATAAAACTATTTGCCAATGTGTCATAAATACCTAGATCTCTTTATCCCTGAAGGATACCTTATCTGTTTCTCTAGATATTAAGTATTTACAGAAGCTTCCCTATAAATATTTTTAATTAGCCAGATTTAGAATATCCATAAATATTGTCTCAAATGGAATTCAGAATCATGAGTTTTGGCTCATTATTTGGTGTCGATTTAAGATAATTACATTAGAGGCAAATTTTATTTTTTGGATAGTCTTATTATCTTTCTTTTTTATTATAAATGCAACAGGATACAGAAATATAAAGAATCAAAGTTACCTGTGATCTTACCTCACAGAAGTATAACCAGTTAAAAAAATTGGTGCCAATATTAGAACCATATATTTTAATAAGTATAGATGTATATTTTATACATGTATATTTTCAAATGTATTAAACCATTACATATATAAATATATATGTTATATAAATAATAATGTGGAAATCTTTAATACTTTCTACAGTTATGTAATAATTAATTGAATATTATTTTGTGTAAGCAGTTCCTTATTAATAGATGTTTAACCTGATTTCAGTATTTTTGTTTTGATGACCAGTGCCATCTTTTTGCATTTGTATACATATTTGTCCAATTAGTGGGTTTGCTTAGGTTATATTCAAAGAGGTAGACTATACATTTAAATTTTGATAAATATTGTCAAACTGTCCTCTAGAATTTTTGTCATTTTATTTTCATGTTAGTAACAACATGGAAATGTCACAATAAGGTGAAGTAAGAACTAAAACTATCTTTACTTTTATCTGTACATCCACAGAACATCAATCTAAAATATCATCAATGCAGATTTGGTAGAGCTGATCTTACTGTTTATATCCAGTAAGAAATAACTCAAATTAGGAAAAAAATTTAAAAATTATCCTCATAATTAAAAAATAGGCAAAGAGAAAAATGTTAACTTTTAGTAAATTTAAAAATATATACTGCCATGTTATTTGGAGGATGATGCTAACATGAATATTATATGAAATACAGATAAAGGACAAGAGAATTGTGCTGTTCATTTCTAGAGTGTATTATTTAAGGACTATCTTTCATAATAACATGTTTTAGAGCACCAAAAAATAGAAAAATAGGTATAGAGACATATACATTTACTTTTTGTTTTTCTTAAAGCTGTAGAAATGTTTGCAATTAGTGTCCTCAATTTGAAATAACCTACTTAAAATGCGACAATTTTTGTAATCAAGTATTATATACCATTCTCTTGAGCTAGTCTTGAAATGTTGATAGCATTTGTTTTTTGATTTTTCAGTATTTTCAAATGTTTCAGTAGTAAACATCTATTACTTTGATAATGGAAACAGCATTTAAGTAATATTTTTAAATCCCAGAAATGTAAAAACACACATTTGAATAGAAAACCTTTGTATTTGGATAACATAATTGAGCAAAAGTAATTGTTGGCCACATACAGAATGAATGATGTTTTCATTGTTGGGACTGTAAACTTGTTATTTGGATAGGTATAGTAGTGTTGGGGAATTTACCGCTCTATATAGTTTGCCAAGATTCTGAAAAAATTATTGTTTGTCTTAAAAATAATCTCAAATGATTGAGGAAACAGTGTAGTGATTGGTTGCCTTCAATTTAACTCCAAGTTAATTTGTTACTAAAGGTAATAATTTGTTGATCCAGTGAAGATTGTATATAACTAGAACTGTAACCTGAAAATTGAGGAAGCATATTTGTATTAAAAATTTTTTTTTTCAGTACTTGGGATTGAACCCAAGGAAAAACCCAACAACTGCTAAGCCAGTGCTCTATCACTGAGCTACATCCCAAGACCTTTTTTTATTTTATTTTGAGACAGTATCTTGCTAAGTTGCCCAGGCTGGCCTTGAACTTGTGATCCTCCTGTCTCACCCTCGGCAAGTACCTAGGATTACTAGGTATATGCCACCATGCCTGGAAGGAAGAAGATTTTTAAAAATCCAAGTTAAAAAGCCCACTATCTCTACAGTATTTAACCCGTAGTAGATGATATAAAAATATGACATGATGATTTTATGGCTTAAGACTTTAAATGACTGCCTCGTATTTAGTTTCCATAGTAATAATTGTATAATAAATGAAGAAATGAATAAATGAGTAAAGAGGTAATCAAGGATGTACCATTGGTGTAGGAGGCTCCAACAATAAAATTCTGACAATTATAGATGACCTCAGCAAAGAAAAGAGGAGTCTAAAAAACGTCACATATCAATTTTCAAAGTACACATTTAAAATATACAACTATGAAAATGGACTTAAAGTTATGTATGGAAACAGCAACAGAGGGGAAAAGATGATGTAGCTCATTTATTAATTGGCTCCTGATCTATGGGATCCTGTAACAGTTTGTTCTCCTATGTATGCATTTCTTTTTTATGTAAGGTGTAACCATTTCTGTCTCTGTAACTCCCCTTCCTGCCTTCTGCCCCACCTACTTTCTGATTCTCAAGCACACTGTGTCATCTTCATATTCCCTTTGTTCTCATAAAAAATATTTGCGCAGTCTAGGCACTCCATAAATATTTGCTGATTTGCGTTGTTTAGAACAGATGGTATAATGTTAAAAGATGACTAGAGAGAGAGAAAAACACTACTAAATTCTACTTAATTTCTGTTTTCTCTGTAAAGGATAATGGTTTTTCAAACTGCAAAGGGCAGTACCACCATAACTAAAAGAACCTGAAAGCCTAAAGTAGGTGTAGAGATTGCAAATGAGCTGGCTGCTTTCAATCTCTGTGGATTCACCTCATTGCACTCCAGGAATTTTCAGTTGGGATTATAAAACTACTCTTGGAACTCTGAAAAATCTAGGAAAGATGAGCCATTTTCCTGATACTTTGGGAAAAAACAAAACAAAACAAAAGCTATGAATGCTTAAAATGAGACTTATTCTGGGTGAGAACTATGAAATGGATGGATTGACAACACTAGGGAAAAGACAGTAGTCTCAGATGCCAGCCAGAATGCCAGGCTAATGTCATTTCCTTTTTTAAAAAATATGATGACTGATCCTCTAGACTTGAGGAATTCCTGAGTCATAGTGTATCTCGGTATATGCAAGTCACTTAAGAAAGCACCTTACGTTATTATGGTTGTGGGTACTTTGTGAGGGATTCACGGATTCATGAGTTTTTGAGCAAATGAACCCCCCAAGATAAATTAATCAAAGTGAAAGCTGGTCTTTAAAGGAACACTGCTTTAATCTCATTCCGATTAACAGTTTATCATAGTCCCAATTATTAATGTTTTACAAGTCAGGAAATTAAGAGAAGCGGTCATCAATAGTGTAGTGGTTAAAGGTGACCTGGCCTTGTCACTAGCTGAGTACTTCAGCAAATTACCAAACCTCTCTGTGCCTGAGCTTTCTCATTTATAAGGTGGAAATAATAATGTCTACCTGTGTGTGGCGCACACCATGTGCACCGTGCTTGTCACTTAAAAAATCCTCCATAAATAGTAGCTAGTGCCTATTCAGAATTAAGTGCATCAAGCATTTTCTATAGGAGGAAACGAAGCCTTAGAGACATCCGATAGTATCACATGGATAGGAATGGATTTTATCAGGGTTAATAATAGACAAAGAAATTGAAGTCAGAGCAATAAATGAAAAGTTCATAAAACTTGTACTTTTATTAACAAATCATTTGTGTAAAATTGATATAACAGTTTTTGTTGACTATGAGATGAATATGATGTATTGTCATATATGGCTTTAAAAATAGAACTGAAAACAAAGAAAAAGGCAACTACTTCCCACAACACTTGAATAATTTGGGATATATATATATATATATATATATATATATATGTTTACATATATATATATATATATATATATTTTTTTTTTCTTTTCTCCAGTTAAAAGGGACAGATTGTGCAGAATGGGCATGAAGGCATCAAAGATAGCTGGAAGAATTAGAAATAATAAATTTAGAAAAGTGGAGCCTTTGAAAAAGCATGAGAATTGTCTTAAAACATTCCAATGGTGTCATTTGGAAGAGGAATGGGCTTATCCTGTGATGTTCTGGTAACAGAATGGGCTCTGGGGATAGAAGTTATGGGAAGGCCAGTTTGACCTTTACATTTTAGCTGACCTTCAGAACCAATCAGAAGTGGGACAGTCTGCTTTCAAGGTGGTAAACATCTTCTCCAAGTCCTGCAAAGACAGGGCTTTGTGAGAGACAATGTGGAGGGAATTTCCAAATTGCATGGTGTAGATGAACTTTCAGTTTTCTTCTAAATCTAAGAAATTATCATTCTGTGAGAGACTGCATCTTTCAAAAGAATGCATTTTCTAATCATAAGAGTTACTGGTTAAAAGTGTCTACTCTTCTTGAACATTATGAACTTAATTGATTTTTAGGACATAAACAAGTTGCAAATATAAGAAATATATTTTTCATTTTAGAAAATGACTATTTCAGTGTTATTGGGAAAGCCATCATTTTAGTTAGTAAAATTCAAATCACTGAATTCATTACAAGAAAGGCAATTTCCTCTTCACAATTAATTGTAAGACATTTCTCCCATTATTGAAGAGAAATCGTCTGTGTTTAAACAGCCTTTATGTTGAATGAAGAAGGTGACATTTATTTGATGTTTGTCTATACATGGTAGCTCATAGAGAAATATAAGAACATAGGAAGTGCAAACTTATAAAAATAATTTCCTACAAAAAGCTACTTGATATGTATCAAATATACTCTTAGAGTCATAAGATTATTCATTTAGAACGTGAAAAAAAACTGTCTTACCTCCCTCTGTTTCTCCATCTCTTCCTTTCTTCTTCTCTTTCTTCTTTCTCTTAAGATTACTAGCCCATTTTCATAACATTATGTTAGAATTTTCCTAAATAAAAATGAATTCTATTTTAGTGGTGAAGTCAGCTTGATTTACCCTCTCCCCCCACCCCACCCAGGTGTCAGGCCAGCCCAAGCTGTTTAGCACAATGAAAGTTCTTGTTTGACCATAACTGCACATCTCACTCCACAGGCAATCAGCATTTTAATTAGTGATTCAAAGGAAAGTCATTGTCCTCTAGTTGCTTTATCATAATTGCCAAATAATTTTCCATTGAATAAATAAATAATGTAAAGGAGAAACCTCCCCTCATAATGCTGTCATTAAGCCTTCATTTTTTTTTACCCCCTCATTTGTATTTGTATTAACACACAGCCCACTTGAAAGGGAGTAATTATAATGGCTTTCTGACAGTAGCCTATGGTTTTTAAAAACTGGGGATGGTTTCCTTTTCTATCACCGCTTTGCACTGCATGGCCTATTTTAAGGTTTAGATAAAGGAAGCTCACAGTGGCTGGTGTCTCTTCAAAGGTGTGTGAAAGTGAATGATTGATTTGCTGTGTGCATCGTTGGAACTAGGTAACTTGCATTATGACTCTGATGTACTGTGTAATTGATGCAAGTCCTTTCATAGCATTCCGAGATTGAAATCAATATTCATTTGGAGTGCAACAACTGTAATAAACTACATTCCTTTTGTAAGCAGTGGTCTAAGGCTTTGTAAAGGATCGGTTAGGAGTGACAGATTAACATTTCGGTCCGGGCTGGGGTCTATTTGAATAGATATGAACAATGTCTTCAAACCAACCCCATTTAAAGCACCTGATTTCAAGAAATGAACTTTCTGATTTTGCTGTTTAGAAACTTCTTTTGCTTTGCCTTTCTATGAGTCTCTCTTATGTTCGCTTACAGACCTGAACTCAATGGGAAGGAGCAATAATTATTTTCATGAATACGTTGATTTTTATGAAAACCCCCACAGATGTTATTTGACAGATTTCTAAAATGTCTCGTATGTATTGCTATACCTTTCAAAATATTGATGACTGGCAATAGGAATTTGCATTGTTTGTTTAAAAAGATGATATTCCAGCCGGGCGTGGTGGCGCACGCTTGTAATCTCAGCATTTGGGAGGCTGAGACCGGAGGATCCGGGTTCGCGGCCAGCCTCAGCTACCTAGTGAGGCCCTCTGCAACTTAGTGAGACTCGGTTTCAAAATAAAGAACAAAAAATAGGGCTGGGAGTGTAGCTCGGAGGTAGAATGCCCCTGAGTTCAATCCCCAGAACCACAAAAAAAAAAAAAAAAGATGATATTCCTTGACAATATCTACTAAAGAATAAAATTTTAGATACCAAGAAGATACATTCTGAAGAATAAAGGAATCCATACCAATTAATTCTTAAAATCAGACTGCATACCTGTCATCTTAAGTATTGCCATAGGAGGACTAGCATAGCTTAGAGGCCAAGCCATGCTGGTTATGGGATCTCAGAAATCTGGGTTCAAATCCCAAGCTGCTGCTGACCTGTTGTATTGGGGAAAGTGATGTAAACCACCCCAGGTCACTCATCTGCAAAATGTAAATGACAGTGGTAACTACCAGACTAATGCTGGGTTAAGTGAAATGAAATAAATACCATTAAAAAATACTTAATATGGGCTGAGGATGCAGCTTAGTGGTAAGCACTTGCCTCCCATGGAAGAAGCCCTGGGTTTCATTTTTAGCACTGAAACAAAAGAAAACAAAGCAAAACCCACTTAACACATTGCTTGGCATTTTAAATGCTGGGTAAGTGGTGGTGAACTGTAAGGTCAATAAATCATGCCCAAGTTATTTAGGGGAGAAGAGGTCATAATTTCTCTTCACTCCATTTCTGCCATCTTGAAAGTGCCTCTCAGAGCCTCAGGGCCTGGACAACAAGGACCTGAGAGGTGATTATACTTTCCAACTGTCCTACTTTTGACAAACCAGTCCTGTTAAACATTGGGCTGGCCTAAAGACTATTTGTAGTGATTACTTTACCATGTCAAGGCCAACATTTTTCTCTTCGGCCCATGTGTTGCTATGAGGCTTCCAGAGTTACTGTGCTGGGTAGATGGTGCCACTTAAGGTAAGCATATTGCACAGTGGTTGATGTTGTGTCACATTTAGTAGAGGCAGCATGAAAATCAGAGCCAATATTTGAATGCTTATTAAGAGGAAATAAAGACACAGAGTGATTGGCACATAGCAGTTGCTCAGTGAGTCGTGGTTAATTTTATCTCATCTAAGTTCTTGAGTAGTTTCCTTTCTTTTTCCAAATATGCACATTTATTGTATGTCAGGAGTCACAAATTATGGTCCAAATGTCAAAACCAGTCTATTCACCTATTTGGTTCAAGCTATGCAGGGTTTTAGCAATTAGGGGTTTTCACATAAATATGCCTTTCCCCACGCTCACCGTTGTAACCTTCCTAAATCCCACCTATTTTTTGAAAGCAAAGTTCATGTTCTTTCTTGCGGAAGTTATCTATAATTGTTTTTACCCGATGATATCTATATAACAAAATATGCCATATTTTGTGTTATTACTGTGTTGTATGCTTTCTCCAAATAGGTTCTCATGATAAGGGATAAATTAATAACTGTAGTAGCAGTGGTAATACAGCAGTAATTGTTACTACTTACTAAGAATGCCTATTTAACACATTCAAAGACTCTCATTGTTTTATGGAGAATCAAGGTAGATGCCATTGTCCCCAGTTCCCTGATGAGGAAGCCAAATGGAGACACTCAGAAGTTTGGTGGGACATTTCAACCCACCTTTGGCTGACCCAAGCCCCATACATTTTCTAGTGGATCCACCAGGCTGCCTCTCCTCTGCCACCTTTTGCTTACCTGCCACATTGTATAGCATGTCAGAGGACTCAAATGTTTGTCCTTTGGTAGGTATATTTACCTTAGTTTACAACATACAAGGCATAAATTTTCTAACGTCTATGGGAAAATAAGAGAGATTATGAGCTAATATGAAATAACTTGAATACATTGGAGCATATGCTTCGGAAGATAAAAGCATATACAAGTGTCTCTCCCCCTACTCTCATATGTGGCTTTGTTATTGAGGATTGAACACAGGACCTCACATCTGCTAGGCAAGTACTCTACCACTGAACTACATTCCAGTCTTTCTTTCTTTCTGACAAGGTCTTGCTAAATTGCCCAGGTTGGCCTTGAACTTGTGATCCTCCTGCCTCAGTCTCCTGAGCAGCTGAAATTTCAGGTGTGCGCCTCCATGCCCAGCTATACAAGCCTCTTAAATTTCAGCCTCTAAGGCAGTTCCATGAAAGTTGTTAGAAATTACACATTTTGGAAATTTAAAAAAAAGTTACTTTCATATAAGAAAACCCTTATTGCTTAATTGGTGCATGTCTATAAACTTTGTAATGCTTTCCTTCCCCAAGTTTATCATAAAACTTTAAAGAGATAAAAGATAAATTTTATTATTGGTAATATTTATCAAATAGACTTATGGCAGCTTATTTTATTTGCCATTGTCATATTCAGAAACTTTTTGTTCTGTGTTTGTTCTTTGAAGTGAGTTGCCATATTTTAGTCAAAAAGATGAGGTGTGTGACTTTGCCTTTGTGAGTGCCTACAGACTCCACTACCTTTACATTTTTAATTTTAATTCAAGACAGTTTTGTAAACAGAAGTCATTCTTCCCAGAGCCTGCCCTCAATGACATCTTTACTTTCCCAAGCAGACATAACAAAAATAGTGGCAAACACAAATTTTTAAAAAAAGGCCACACTAAAATCTTTCTCAGCCCTGTCTGTCTTCTGGGTTGTCACCATCAAATATGGCTACCAGTTACGATCACATCTCACATCTCTGACACGGACGGGTTGACAAGAAGCAATCTGAAGGCTTTTAGAAAGAAATCTGTCTGTGGGAGTTTTTGTGTGATATAAATATTACAAGGTCAAATTCATTTTTTTCTAGTGAGACAAAATGTTAACCTTACACTTGGATTCAAAGCTGACCCATGACATCACTTTTGGAATGAATATTTCTTTTCATTGGAAGGTGTGACCTAATCTCCATATTTCTTCTATGTATCTTATTTCCTAATTTGACTTTGAGTCAGAATCACCTTTTTTCATATATGTGTTGATGCTTTCTGCTGCTGGAAATAGATCTGTAGGCTGTTAACAATTATTGTCACTCCTAATACATTCTAAAAATGCATTATAAAGGTGGATTGATTCTGTAGTTTTATAATAACCTGAATGTGGCACTGGTAAAGTGGATGGGAAGAGTATTCAGAATATATCCTTCTCATATTAGACATTTAAATCTTTCAGTAGTTTTAGGGAAACATCTTTTTCTGGTAATAGCATAAAATAGTGACAGAGCTTTTGTCTTGAATATTTTGTGTTCATTTACAATATTATATTAAAATTGAGAGTTGCGATTTTGTTTACTATGTATATATTGTGGAATATACACAAAGTCGCCATGTGTAGTCTTGCCTGTTACACAGTGGGTCTTACAAAGGCATACATTCAGATCAATTAAACAGATATTTGTTGATTATTTACTATGTATCAGTCACCAATTTAGAGATGCAAAGATTAACAATATGCAGGTTTTGTTCTTAGATGTTCACAGTGTGCATAAATTGCAGGAAAAACAGACATTTTAATTTTTGAGAAGTAACTTAATATGTCTTTTGGATAGGAAAATATAGTAATATACATTTGAGTTCTTTTATTGAATCTATTGCTCAGTGATAGCCAGGATTTGGAAAGTGAAGGACAGCTGGTTTGAATGTTGGGATCATGGATAATTTTTAATTTCGATTGTACTTATGTGTAGTTTTCTAACTCTTCATAGTGAGCACACATTAATTTTTGTAACCAGAAAATACTAACATGTAGAAAATTAATTTTCAACGTTGTAGAACACAGTTCCCTCTAATAAGCTATAAAAATCTAAATGGGAAACCAGATAGAGTTTTGCCATTAAAATACACCCTATAGTTATGTTCTCAAAACTATTTTATTTTTAACCAACTGATGCATTTCTAAATTTTCTAAGGTGCTTTTGAAATGGGTCTCCATGCCTGCTAATAAAAATATTATATGTGATTTTATAGATAGATAGATAGATAGATAGATAGATAGAACATGCAAGAGAATGAGAGGCTGCTACCTTTAGCATAGATTCCCAAAGTCTGAAATACTGCTCTGTGGGGTGAGGGGTGGGATGCTGGACTGATGGGGGTGAGGGGCAGTAGCAGACATGAGTGCAATTTGGGGTGTTAAATAAAAATAAGCAGGTGGTGGAAGTGCCCAAGGGGGTGCTGAGTAATTTTTTTTTCCTTTCTAAAAAGAAGGCAGTAAGCCAGTAAGTTCGGGAGTCTATGCTCAGTGATTGCTAGGGTTTAGAAAGTGGAGGATAGATGGTTTAAATGGTTTTGAGGAGGCTTTTTGGATCGGATAAATGCAGGTTTGGGTCTTAAATTTGCCACTGACTGGCTGTAAGACCTTTAGTAAAGCACTTTAAGTTTCTGAGTTTGTATCTTCTGAAAAGTGAGAATATTAGGGTGCCCATTGTGGAGTTGTTGCAGGTATTGAATATAGTATAATGCATGTTATACACCAGATTTGAAGCACACAGTAGGTGATCAGTAAATGCCTTTTCTTTCTGCCTAATCTCCCTTACTCCCAACCATAGACACAGTCCAGGCATTAATTTTATGGTGTCTCCTCTAAGAAAAATTGCTCAGGCCAATTGTGTTTCTGCCAGGCTAAGAAATACAGCGAGCTCTTTTAGACTTCATGGGAGTTTCCAAGTAGGTGCCACAGTGGACTAACAAACTACTGGAAAATAGACATTTAGAGTTTGATTATCTAAAACAAGATGTTTTAACCCTCTGATCCTCATTGAAGGCTTTCTCTGCCATTACAGGTCTGGATTCTTCTCTTTCTGTCCCATAAGGAGCAGAATTCCAGATGCCATGAAAATTTTAGGTCCATCAGTAAGATGTGTGTGTCAAATTCAAATAATTGGTTTCTGTCAGATGGCTGAATATTAGTGAACACAGACACAGTGCCCCTGCTAGTCCTCTGGCTGGTTCTCAGGCCTCTGCCCAGATGCTACTTCTGGAGAGATCTCCTCAGATACCTCAGATTTGGTTATGACCTCTTTGTGCCTTGTGTTTTGCTCACCTGTAATTATGCATTCATCAATTGTCCTTCACTCACATAGAAGCATTTTGAGGGCAGGAATGGCTTTTCATTGTACCCATAGTCTTTACTGCAGTTTCTGACTCTTAGTAGTTTTTCAATTAACATCTATTTACCCAAACTGTTTGGAAGGAAGTTATTTGTATGTTAATTGCACCTGCTCATCAACATTGGGATAAATGATTTTTTTTTTTCCTTTTTTGGTTCCTCTTTGTTTACAACACTGTTCTTGCTGGTTTTTCACATTTTGTGGAGAACTGGGGAGGAATAAAAATCTGTAATCTTTCCTGTCCTCATTTTAGTTCTTCCTCACAATGGATTTATTGTCCTTTAAACTCTTTATTCCAATTTGCTCAGTCCTACCACAGTCTTCCTCTTAGTGGTAGTATAGTAGCTCATCAGACAACTAGTAGAAATAGATTGTTGGTCTTTATTATGCCTTTTGGATTGTTTTGTTAATTATCCTTGCATATAAATGTGAATAGATTTGGCTTCTTGAATTCAGAGCTGGGTTCCTCATCCTGGCCCTGTCACTCTTTTCCTCCTCTATCCTGGACCACAGAGGCGGCTCTCTCATTTCAGAGTCTAGCAGGGCTTAATCCTTTGCAGCTAAATTCCAGGGACTCTCTAAGACCTGCCAGCTCTAGGGAAGGGGTGGTGTTAAATGTGATGTGCTTCATGCCCTTCCTTCCTGCCCGGTAAGTATATCATTTTCTCTCATTGACCCAGTGACGGGAGGTTAGCAAAATGCTTCTAATTCCTAGGTCAGATCCGAGCCTCCAGCCTGGACCACCAGCGTTGGCAGGAGGTTGGGTCACTGCCAGACACTTGGGGAGATGAACAAGGGCTCTATTTTTCTTGGGCTGAATTGAGTAGTCTTCCTGCTCCCTCCTCTTCTAGGAGTTTACATAGATGGAAAATAAGTTTTCTCTTTTGGCAAAATAGCAAGGCAGTTCAGAGAAAGACGTGTTTGGGCATTGAGTCAGGAGGAATAGGAATCACTGGAAAAGCTGTAGTCTATTCAGTTTTAATCCTGATTTTCCAGCCTTTTTCTTGTCTTAAAGCTTTTCTTCTCTCTCTCTCTCTCTCTCTCCTTCTCTTCCTCTCTCCCTTTCCCCCTCCCTCCTTTCCTCCCTCTCTCTCTCTTTGGGTACATGTTGGTATAATGAGTTTCAAAATTGTTAAGAGAGGAATTTCACTTAAATAATGCTCATTTACTTAACACCTGGTTAACTACTTACTCAGATTAGGTTAAATTGGTCTCTCTCCCCTCCTTCCCTCCCTTCCTCTCCCCTTTCCCTCTCACTCTCCCACTTTCCCTCCCCTTTTTGTTTGTCTTTGATATTCTTGTAGCTCAGCTTCCACTTAATTTTGGCAGCTTGGAGATCCCATTTTATTTTATGAATGTTCATTGAGGAGCAGTAATATATTTGCCCCCACCCTCCAAGTCATCTACATTTGTTTTCCGTATTATATGATTTAGTGCTTGGCTATAAACGGCTCTATTACAGATTCCTTTCCCTTCTATGCTACCCTTTAATATGTGGATTTATAAGGGGCAGTAGATCTCCCAGAAGCAATATACATATTTTTAACAGTACGTGGGGAGGCTGAACTAACTTCTGCTGAGAGTAATGGACTGGATATAAAGGAAATGGGGATTGGCACAAATAGCTGACCTCCATTACAACCTTTTCTGGGACCTTCTTTTCTGTACCATGTGATACCATGTCCAAAGTCTAGTCAAATTCATAAAAGGAAAAAAAAATCACATATGGAAGTCAGCTTTCAATTTCATATACCCTTGTCTATTGTGACTCATAAATTGTTCATAAAATGTCTCTTAGTTTTGAATTTAAGAAGTTTCTTGGGGATAAACAATGCCCCATACTTTTGATTATCCCATACATTATGCTCTAATCTCTTTAGTGAATCTCAATTATTTTGTTTTTTAAATACTTAGTCTTTGGCTGTGTATTGCAAATACATTTATACCTCATAAACATGAGCTTTACTTTTAAGAGTAACATGCAAAGTCAAAGAAAATTGAGATAATGTTCTGCAGTTCAGTCTCAAATTCATTGACATGTTTATTTTTGTGATCTGTTTTGTGACTAAGCCTCAACTATTCACACTTTCAAACTTTGATAAATTTTGGTAATTCTGCTGTCCAGCAGAAAAGCTTGCCCATTGATGTGAATGATAAGGTAAAAAAGAATGCGTGAGTGAATGAAGGCCTCCATGAAATGAACATACACAGGGACCTAGTATTAGACATCATTCTGCTGCAGCTTTCTTATTTGAATCCTAGGGTCTCACCATCAGATAATTGTTGTCATTTTGGGATTTAGTTGGCCACTGTGGGATTTATTTTATTCCCAACAGAACCCAGTATCTATGATAGTGAACAAAGACAAATAAGTGAAATAGTCATGTGCACTTTCTGGGTGGCAGGAATAATGAGAACACCAAGGATAGAGCAAGTACCTTTACTTGGGGGAATCAAAACTGCAGAGGTGATGGGGAGATACTTTGAAGAAAGCGGAGAAGTGTGATTTTGTGGAAGTCATCAGAAGGTGAGTTGGCCAGGAAGCACAACATGTATAGAGCTAAGAAGGGCCTAGAGTGATGGAAGAACAGGGGTCGTGTGGCAGGGCCAACAGATCTAGGAGATTTCTGTGTCAAGGAGGTGACAGAGACTCTCCTATGCAATTGGAGCATTGGGTATCTAAGCGATGAAGTAAGAAGACTCAGTGTCTTAGAATAACAATGATTTTAATATTTAAAAGTGGATCAAAAAGTGGAAAAAAATCTTTTGAAGTAAAAATTAAGGGAGACTTTGATCAAAAGTGAAAGGGAGCATCTAACAATGCAGAGAAGACTGTAGCAGAGGTTTCAGTTTCTTAGCAAAGCTCTTGAATTTCCAAAAATGAATAGTGATTTTATTTTAGCAGCCCACTATTTCCATTAATGGTTCTTTTTTATTAAGGAGAGTTATTTTCTGAGGGGTTTTGAAAACATGCTATGTTATTCACCATCATCTCTTCAACTGAGACAACCTGCTCCAAATTGTGAGTATTATTGGCAAAATAGTGGTGTGAAAACGTTGAAGGTCAGCTGGGTGCTATGGTTCATGTCTGTCATCCCAGTATTTGGGAAGCTGAGACAGGAGAATCTCAGTTTTAAGGCCAGTATGTGGCAACTTAGTGAGACCGTGTTTTAAAATAAAAAATAGAAGTACTAGGGGAGTAGTTCAGTGGTTCAATCCCACCAAAAAAAAAAAAAAAAAGAAAAAAAAAAGAAAGAATATTGAAGGCTAAAATCAGGATGAATACTGAACACTGAATGCTACCTATTAAGAAAACCATCCCAGATGACTAATTATATTAACAAACTACATACTTTTGTCCTCCATACTGATTAGGCCAATTTATATATTATGTACTTGTTGATATTGCTGGTATAAGGATGGCAGAATTACAACTTTGAGTCAGACTTCCCCAATTAAACTGTCGATTCCAGGGGTTTTAACTGTCTCAGTGAATTCTGAATTCTACCTCCCTTTGACAATGCTTAATAAATGCAAATCTAAAATGCTGGCATTGTAGCTTTAAAAATCTGCATATTGTCTGACTGTTGAGGAAAGTAAAAAGTAAACCTGAACACTTGGAATTCAACCATTGAAGCAGAGACAGAAAGATGATTGAATTCAGTCTTAAATTTTATAGAACTAAATTTAATGGCGAGCGCAATCACACTCTGTGGTGATTGTTTTCAGTGCTGCTTTATTAAGTTATGTAATGGCAGGAGTTCAAACTCAGTGATTGCCGAAATGGTAAATTTAAGGAGTATTTGAGATTGCCTGCCAATATGCAACTGTAAGGGTTTTCAAAGTGCAAAAAATATTATTTCCACCTTCCTATTTCTGTGGCTTATAATTCTTATTCAAATAGTTTTGGGGGATTATATTTAATACACTGCTTTAAAAATGTTTAAAAATCTCATTTTATTCCCCAAAGATTTGTTTTTTGCTGTTGCGATTAGATGATGACAGCTAGCTGGCTTTTAAAATTGATCAGGAAGTATTCTGGCAGTCATTCAGTGTTGTAATAGCACTTTAATGGATATGAGCTATTCACCCAGATCAGACTCAATGTCAAAACAGGCGAAAATACAGCTGTCACTCTGGACAACAAGATACTCATATGCAAGCAGCTGCTTGATACACTGTAGAAAGGCAGCCCTGTAGTCATGTTTAAAAGGTGTGTCAGTGCCAGGCGATGAGCATACTGTAAAGTCAGGGTGTGTCACGTCGGAAAGAGGAGGATGAGGAAACACACCCATTTTTCTATACACTTACACAAGCATAGCTTATGAAAATAAGCTGTGCTTCTACTATAGACAAGAAGGAGAGCCTTGTAAATTTCTTCTTTGTCTTAAGAGACATTTTTGTTTATTGAACACACACACACACACACACACACACACACACACACACTTCTTTGGCTCTGTTGGTTAAACCCTAGGGTTAATGAGGTCAAGGTTCTTTATTCAATCTTCATAGGAAGCTAGTTAACCCTGTTCTACACTAAATTGGAATGCTGAGACTTCTCCCCAGCTAGTCAACTTTTATGTACAGCCATTGTTTTTAAGGAGAGCCAAAACTGAGAAAGCATATTCAGGATAATTACTGGTTAAAAAATACTCCTAGTACCTATGAAATGGTGTCATCTCTGTCATCACCTGAAGGACAGTGACTTCTTGTTCTGGCAACTTTCAGAGCAACGTCATAGGTGCTGATACATTTAATTCTCAAGTTAGTTGTGTGAAATGTGCGGCAAAGGGCAGTTTGAGCTCTGGTTTTATGGGGGGGAAGCAATGGAGACACTGACTGGTTTCATGAATGCTACTGTCATATACCTGGTCATGATGGCAGGTGTCCAGACTCAAAGATCACTTCTCTTTTTTTTGTGATACTGGGGATTGAACTCAGGGGCATTCTACCTCTGAGCTATACCCCCAGCCTGATTTTTCATTCTTTATTTTGAAACAGAGTCTCACTAAGTTGTGGAGGACCTCACTAGGTAGCTGAGGCTGGCCAAGAACCCAGATCCTCTGGTCTCAGCCTCCCAAATGCTGGGATTACAAGCATGCACCACCACGTCTGGCTCATAAGTTCTCTTTTTATCATGCAATAGCACCTTCCTGTCAGCGTCTCAACACATCATGTGATTTTTGAGCACTTTTATGGGCCCCAAATTGTTTTAGGTATAGTAAGAGATACAGCGTGATTAAAACAAAGAGCTTGCTCTCACAGAGATAAGCATGTAGGAGAGTATAGATAATTATTTCATACAAATAGACACAACACTAAGCCCAGTCAATGTCAATGAGGAGGAAATCAGATGCTACAAAGGTACAGAAGGGGCACATGGAAGGAAAGCCCAGGAAGAAGACTCACCCCCTTAGACAACTGTAGACACCCTTTGAAATACACTGTGATAAAGTCTAGATATTCCAGGTGAAGAAAGAGATGAACAAGGACAAAAGTCGTTCAGATGACAACTTTTGTGACAGATGACAACTCATAGTGACCAGAAAACAAGTTAATGCAAGAGTAAAGCACATGATGTGGCTGAAGAGAGTGCAGCTGAAACATTTTGACTTAATGCTGTAGAAAAAGGGGGAACCATTGGAAGGTTCTGACCAAGGCAGTGACAGATCAGAACTGTGTTTTAGAAAGATTAATTTGGCATCTGGGTATGGTGGTTCACTCCTATAATACCAGTACTTGGGAGGCCAAGACAGGAGGATCACAGGTTTAAAGCTAGTCTCAGTTACTTAGTGAGACCCTGTTTAAAAAATTAAAAATAAATAAATAAATAAATAAATAAATAAATAAATAAATAAATAAATGAAATTTAAAGGACTAGATATGAAGCTTGGAGGTAGAATGCCCCTGGGTTCGATTCTCAATACCAAACAACAACAAAAGATTAATTTGTCAGTGGTGCATAGAAGAGACTGAAATGGAGAGAGTAGCTCTATGAGAATGTTGGTTAGAAGGTACTTAAGACATTTAAGGCAGAGGATATGAAGGCCTCCACCGGGGTGGCCACACATCTGTGGGTCATCTCTTTGTGGAGTTTGAGTGCATCATAACACCCTAGTGCGTGTAATTTGTGACCACAGCTTGACTTCCAACTGCCAGCATTCTTGTTCTGGGGTTCTCTCTGGCTGCTGAAGTCTTTGCCAGGGCGTTATCTAAGTCCCTGATGACTTTAATAGCTTGTGATGGTTTATAAGTGCCCCAGCTTCTTTGCCCCTTGGATGGGATTTTCCTGATACTCAGTTTACAATGACTCCCTAAGTTCCCTGGCAAGATTAAGCTCCAGTGGTCCACAAGGGTAGTGCTGATTCCCTATCTTTACTGCCTGCCTATTTTCTAGAGTGTCACTTCCTCAACCTCCTTCCTCTGTTCTTTCACAATAAATTATTTGCACTCCAATCTGTATCCCTTGGTCTGCTTGCAGGGGATTCTAAACAAAAACAAACTTGAAAACTTTATGGTGTGTGTGTGTGTGTGTGTGTGTGTGTGTGTGTGTGTGTGTGTGTATTCTGAGTCAGAATTTTCACTGGCATTGAGTTCAAGCTGGAAATTTCAATTTGTTTCATTCATGATCCAAAAGCAGTTTCAGTTATTTATAGTCTTCTCTAGATATCCAAATCATATCAAATAGGAACTCTAAGCAGTGATCTGGGCCAGCCTCTTCAAATAGGCATGAAAGTGTTGATTTTAAAACATTTTGACAAAAAGAAGGAAAAATTAAGTCTTCAGTTGTGATATATTAATATCTCTATTTCACTCAGAATAAATGTGTAGCCTGTTTGTACATGCATCTGTACTACATATTGTATATGTTCTCATTAAAATCTTTGAACCAGTTAATGTCCAATGCCTATCAGAAAATTAGGAGATCATGCCCATTGTGTCACATCTATTCTCTGCCCAATGGTTCATTTGTTTAACTGATGACCACTCTCTTCCACTAAGAGCTATCATACATCATATAACAATGATACCTTCTATATTTACAGTCCACAGCTACACCAGTTACCTCTCAATCACATTCTGATGATGGCCAAGTGTCAAGCTTGGCTTGTATTTATTTCTTTGCCCCATAGTTGGTATATTGACATTTCTTAAATGTATTAAAAACATGCAGTAAGTTATTAAATTAAGAACAAATTTGTGATTATAGAAACAATTGTTCACTGACCATTAGCCTTTGAAACACACTCTATAATTACATATATTTAGTGGTGTTTAGAAACCATATTTGAAAATGACATGTGAAAAATAATTTATTTCATATTGAAATGATTACAGTTATATACAATAG
>PVLC010011481.1:0-19329 GCA_004027655.1 Graphiurus murinus
GTCTGGGTGGCCCCCAAGGCTCCTGGTCCTGCCCTTCCACAGCCTACTTACGCGGTGCAGAGCCCGACTTCTGCCTGCCCCGGCGGGGCCGGGCCGGCGGGGCCCGCGCAGAGCGCGGAGCGCGGAGCGAGGAGCGCAGATAGCTGCCGGTGGCGACTTTTCTTGTCCCCGCTCTGCTTTCTTGAACTTCTTTGTTTGTGTTTCAAATTTCGCTTTTTTCCTTCTGTTGAAGAGATCTTTTTATGGTAAATTTAGATCCAAATCTCCGCGTTTGTGAAAAGACGGTTCACTCAGTCGCCATCTTCGGAAGTAATTTTTATATAAAATTGATATCAGAATGTTAGGAGACAATGATAAATGAGTACCAACCAAAAAATCAAATACATGATAACTGATACTATGAAATAAATTTATTGAAATATCATGATTCAACTCATAAAATTCTATGTACATTATTTATAAACTTGTCTATTGTGACATTCACAATAATTGACACATCCTCTTAAAAAAAAAAAAAATCCCATGACTAAGCCAGGCATCATGGCCCACGCCTATAATCCTGACACAGGAGGATCTCAGGTTTGAAGCCAGCCTCAGCAATTTAATGAGGTCCTCCGCAGCCTAGTGAGACTCTGTTTCAAATTTTAAAATAAAAGGGGCTGGAAGTACAGCTCTGAGGTAGAATGCCCCCAGATTTAATCCCCATGTGCCAAATAAATAAATAAATAAATAAATAAATAAATAAATAAATAAATCACATGAACCTGCAATTCTCCTGTCTCAGTCTCCCAAGTACTAGAATTGCAGGCATTAGCCACTGTTCCCAGCTATACCTGTATCAAAAAGAAACCATGTCTAATTCTACATATCACGTAAGGATTAGTAAAAAAAAAAAAAAAAAAAAAATGTAAAGAACATAAATTAGATAAAAAAGTTTTCTACTCTTTCAATCTAGAAAATAAATATTTTAACCCATACTAATTTCCTTGTACTTTCTAATAAATCTACTTAAAATTTCATCATTCAAATAATGAATTATGAATATGCAGACTAGTTGTCAGATAATTCTATTAATCATAAAAATAAATTTTAAAATAGCATGTATGTTCCTATCCCTCTGAACTTTACAATGCATCAATAGAAAATTGTATAATATTCTTTTAAAAAACCAGTTATGTTAGTTCTTAAAACATAGCATTACTATGAACTAGAACAATGAAGTCATGAATAAAATATAGTGAAACCTCAAAATGACAAATGATAATGGATTTGAGGTAGAGCATATAAAAATAAATATTGGATTACAAAAAGTATGCAAATGAAGAAGAAAGAGTAAAGGAAGTCACAAAACAGAAAGAGAGGACAGATATAGCACAAGTTTCTAAACAGCAGTGTCTTTTGTAACAAATAAAGCACACTGCCAGTGTATTTGAGGAAGAAAAGATTTGCAAGATTTGAAATTTCCTACTTAAAGCATGACACTATTCCAATAAAGGAAATTCACTTTTTCACTGGAAACCTGAATTAGAAAATCTGCAGATTTCTTAAGTTTTATTCCTTCCCTGAACATAAGAGCTAGAAGAAGGTTTTCTTTTTTTTTTTTTTTTTTTTTTTTGTGGTACTGGGGATTGAACCCAAGGGCATTCTACCTCCAAGCTATATCCCCAGCCCTATTTTTTATTCTTTATTTTGAAACAGGGCCTCACTAAGTTGCGGAGGGCTTCACTTGGTAGCTGAGACTGGCCACGAACCTGGATCCTTGGGTCTCAGCCTCCCAAATGCTGGGATTACAAGCGTGCGCCGCCACACCTGGCTTAGAAGAAGGTTTTCTATCAACATTTCACACATTATAGGTCAGAATAAGGAAGTCATCTTCAGAATCTCTTAGAAAGTCAGCAAAGAAAGAACTGGGTGAGAACGTGACTCAGGTATCAGCCAGTAGGATTGATCTATTAATCTAATCATCAATACCGAATGATCAGTGTCCACAAAGCATCAGGGTTATCCTCTAAGTAAACCAAAGCATGAGATGGAGACAACAAAGACACCAGCCTGCCACAAGAATGATCTCCTTTGCTTTCATGGAAATTAAAACTTAATCAGAACTCAACATGAAACGAAACTCTTTCCCTAAGAAGAATGCTTATATATGTTAGTAAATGTAAACATATACTGTTGTTGAAAGAAATGCAGACTATGTTAAAGTCAATTGGAATATAATGTCATTTGGAAAATGCTGAGTCACTACTATTTAATTAAATGATAATCTTTGGAGCCATGAAAATTCAAAGAAATTTATTTTAGGAAACATAGGAAGTAGTTAATTTATTGGCATTGTGTTTGAAAGATAGTCTTAATGCATATTCATAACAGGATTAAAAATTTAGTCACACAAAAGATATATTCATATAGAATATATAGAGATATATACATACAGAATATATGTGTATATATTCTGTGTATTTAATTTCAGGCTTCCAGATTTTTAGAGGAACTTAATACTATGGTTCATATCAAGATTTTGTGTTTAATTTATTAAATTTTGAATTATAAAATTCTTATAAGTAGATTTATCTTTTTTATTAAGAATATATGTGATATATTAAGTGAATTATTCTTTTATATTTATTCTTAAATATAGACTACCTTAATTTTTATATAAGTGGTCAAATAATTTTCATAAAAATTGGAACTGTTTTCCAAAGTCGCACTAATCTGCAATCTCACCAACAATGTATTAGGGTTCCCACACTTCTCCACACCCTCGCCAGCATTTGTTGTTGTTTGTTTTTTTGATGAAATCTCAAGGTAGTTTTGATTTGCATCTCCCTGATTGCCAATGATGTGGAACATTTCCTCATACATTTATTGGCCATTTATATTTCCTCTTTTGTGAAGTGTCTATTTAGATCATTTGCCCATTTTTGATTGGGTTATTTGTTTTCTTAGCTGTGAGTTTCTTGAGTTCTCTGTATATCCTAGATACTAGTCCTCGATACTATCAGAGGAGTAGATGGCAAAAATTTTCTCCCACTCTGTGGGCTCTCTGTTGAGGTTCTTGATAGTTTCCTTTGCTGCACAGAAGCTCTTCAGTTTAATTCAATCCCATGTATTGATCTTCCTTTGATTTGCTTATGCCTTTGGGGTCTTGTTGAGAAAGTTTTTGCCTGTGCCTATGTGTTGAAGTGTTGGACCTATGCCCTCTTCAAGTAGCTGCAAGGTCTCTGGCCTGACTTCCAGGTCTTTGACCCATCTTGAATTGACTTTTGTGTAGGATGAGAAAGTGGAGTTTATTTCCATTACTGCATACAGTTAACCAGTTTTGCCAACACCGAACAGTATGGAGGATCCTCAGACAAATGGGAATGAACTTACCATATGATCTAGCAATACCACTTCTGGGTATCTACCCAAAAAAATGGAAACCAAACTATCAAACCATTGCGTGTATATCTATGTTTATAGCTGCACAATTCACAATTGCCAAACTGGAACTGGCCAAGATGTCTATCAACACATGAATGGATTACAAAACTATGGAATTTCACTCAGCCATAAAGAAGAACAAAATCATGTCATTTGCAGGGAATTGGATGGAACTGGAAACATTATGCTAAGTGATATTGGTCAGTCACAAAGAGTAAAAAATTGTATGCTCTCCTTAAAATGCAGAAGGTAGGGAGAAAGTGGGACATAAGAGGGACTCTAGATGAAGAAGAAGAAACCATAGATGAGCAAAGAAGGGGACTTAACTGAAGGTGATGGGGAGGAGGGGAGGGAAACACCCTAATGCACATGATGTACTTTCACACATATCAAAGTCAGTCACTAAATTGAGCTTGAGAAGGAGGAAAGGGAAGGGAGTGGGGCAGGAATTGGGGAAAGGGTTAACTGAGAAATGTGTGCATATATGCCTTTACCAGCTTGTACCTAACAAAGATGTATGATTACAATGCACCAATAAAAAAAATTATAAATGTTGATCTCCTTTTGCTTTATAAAATATCTCATTGCTTTTTATCAATGTTTTATATGTGTTATATTTATACATATATATAAATACCTAGTATTTTAAAAGATTTTAATCCATCTATAAAATACATATTTAAATGTATAATATTGATTAAAATCAATAGCAAAAAGGTAAAAATATAAACTATATTTAATCACAGAGGCTAAATTTTCCCTTCCATGTTATTTGGTTGGGTCTTTGGCAAGATGCAAAGTGAGTTGTTTGCTGAAGTCTCTTCAAAGTGTAAGCGATGATTTAGACTGGATGATAACAGCCCAAAAGGTTCATATAAAAGGTAAAATCATTGATGATGCAAGCTTGTAATCCCAGTAGTTGGAAGGCTGAGATAGGAGGCTTGCAGGTTTGAGGTCAGCCTGAGAAACTTAGTAAGAGTGAGACCCTTAGCAATTTAGTGAGACTCTGTTTCAAAATTAAAAAAGGG
This sequence comes from Graphiurus murinus, assembly GCA_004027655.1. Classification (NCBI taxonomy): domain Eukaryota; kingdom Metazoa; phylum Chordata; class Mammalia; order Rodentia; family Gliridae; genus Graphiurus; species Graphiurus murinus. The sequence continues at coordinate 4,455 of PVLC010011481.1, forward strand.
ATGAGGGTTTAGCTCAGAGGTAGAATGGCCCTAGGTTCCCTACCCAGGACACTACCGCCCCCCCCCCCAAAAAAAGTAAGATCATGATCAAACATATATTTGCAAGCTTTTATTGAATGTCTTCTTTTATAAAACTCAAGTTGTACTTTATAAAATAAAGGATCATAACAATGAATCATCTTGTCTTGTTGATACTGGGGATTGAACCCAGGGGCATTCTACCTCATAACTATACCCTCAGCCCAATTTTATTTTGAAATAGGGCCTCACTAAATTGCAGAGGGCCTCACAGTTGCTGAGGCTGGCCATGGAAAATGTGATCCTCCTGTCTTGGCCTCCCAAATACTGATATTACAATTGTGTGACCCACTCCTGGCTATAACAATGAATCTTACAGAATTAAATTTAGACTATTAGTAAAATATTGGGCTGTAAGGGATTCTGGAGAAGTACATAACTAATCCCTATGAAAAGTTCTTCAAATAGAAAAAAATTCTACATGTCTTAATATCTTGTATGTAATTTACATCATAGCCTTGATTGAACCATTATATTGGATCTTTTTGTATTTTTTTGTTTTATAATCCATCTAGTCAACAATAGTGATAGTTTTGGTTCTTTGCATGTTATTTTTGTTTCCTTTAGGTATTTTAAAACTAAAATTTTTGAAGGGACCAATTGGGTCTTTTATTTTGGATTCACTAAACCATTCTGTTCATACCCATGTGATTCGATGGACTTTTTTATTTCTCCCTCAGGCTTCATCTTCCTAAACTAAGTAGCAGTTTATTCACATCCATCTAAAAGCTATAAGCTCTCTATAGATGTGTTCCCTCTAAACCTAGTTTACAAACAAAAGTATTCCTGGGTAAAACATTAAACTTCAATTTTTGATTCCATGCATGATGTTATATTCAAAAACACTTTAATATGAAAATTGAATCAGGATGTTAGATAAAGATAGTAAAGTCCATGTAATCTAATTTCAGACTTTTGAAAGTAAGATGCAATGTGAATTTAAAATAAATGATGCATGGGAAAATCAAAGTTTTTTCTCTTTGTTCTTTAGAATATAAGACATTAGTGCTACCAGTCAGTGTAAGGTCACATTGTAAATTTTGGTAGGCAATTTAGATTTTGTGATCAGAAAATACACAACCTGCCATCTTGTTTCCCTTAGAAATCCTGGTGGGTATGAAACTAAAAGAATCCTCATATAAAGCAGAAAATTGTTTATTATTCTTTTAATTACATGTAAAAATATATGTATTTCATTTCTAGATGTGTAAGATATTTTATATATCTTAATATGTGAATATACTGTTGGGAGTACAAATTCAGTATTTTTGGATACAGAATCAAACTATCTGTGTCTTAGGATGTGTTTTACCAACTTTAATCAGTCCAAGAAAAATGTCAAATAGTCATGGTATATGGTGTGAAAATATCCTTTTATCCTGAAAATATCTAGAGCTAGCTGTCGAAGACATTTTGCAATTCTGCTATATTGGAGCATTTTAAACATTAGTATTTCATTTTCATCCCAAGTAGAACAAATATTTTAAGTTTTTAATACTTCTTTAAGTTTTTATTTCATTATATAATAAAATTGATAACTTGAAATACTGAAGCCTTCTCTTAAACCTCGACAATGTAGAGGAGGAGATATTTTCTGTAAAAGATTTTCTTAAGCAGATTCATTTTTGCAATTTAATTTCCTTCGATGAAGTAAAGGTCAGTATGAGGCTATAAGAAAGTTAATTTGCATAAGGTATGCACATGGAATATGAAAGTAATATAATATGAAATATTCATAATTCAAACTTTTAAAACCAACCTCAGGGCTAAAAAAGCAATTATTATAGGAAATGGCTCAACAATTACAACAAACTTTTTCTTCAATGATGTCAACTAATATGCTCTCCTTCTGAGAGACAAGAAGAGACATTTCTGGAAGATATTAATGAACTCTATTAATCAGCAATCCTTTGTATAACCTTGTTAATAAATTTACTAGCCTTAAAATAAGTTTATCAATGTCAAGTGTTACTAACCACTACCATAGTTTCCTACCAAGTTCTACTAATCACATAGTCCTAAGTCATTCTATATGCAATTCTACTAATAGAGTAGTTCTAAGTCATTTATATACATATATGCTGATTATTCCTTTGCATCTCACTGACTTTATATTAGTAGTTTTTTGTCTTTTTAACCATGGAAACCAATGCATATTTGTTATTATTGGCTATGTCCCAAAGTCAAACATTTACCTATTTGAACAAAATAGATACATCCTTATTCAGAAGAGTATGCCAGACATCTGTTGCTATGTTGCTTCTTTATCTTAAAATCAACTTATTTTAATAAAAGTGTCATAGAATTACAATCTTTGTCAAGGTTTCCCTAATTCCAACCTTGTTCCTTTCAAATCAAAATAACTAAGAGTTCTTTTATATTTCCTTGTATCCTACACAACATATAAAAGTTTCTTAAAATTTTATGATAGGTTTAGAAAAATATAAATTCAGGGACATGATCTTGTTTCTCTGTCTGAGTTTCTGCGATGGGTAATAAAACACTTTGCAAAGTACGCCAGCTCCTAAGTTCCTTCCTGTAGCATTTGCATCTTGGGTATGAAACTTCCTGAATCTCTTTGCTCCAGTTTCCTCTCTCTTTGCACAATCACCTTCACACCCCACAGCAACAACCATGACTCAGCATTGGATTCCTCACTGTTTGTTGGGCTGTGTAGTTTCTGCCTAGGTGAAGAAAATATATTGAGAGATAACCAATTCTTGGATGCAGAGGTCAGGGTGATAGGAATCAGGAGAGGAAACAGTGTTGTGGTAGCTACTTTATAGTTCTCCCTTAAGGAACAGAGAGGACATGGCCCAAATTTCAGTTTCAACAGTCAAAATCAAATTTTGAGAGAAACAAAGCATCCTTTTGCATGATTTTGGTTAACTTCTTTTCTGTGAAGTCAAAGTTCCATTGTGGCCCTAAATAAAACTTGAATTGAATGCTTTTCACCTATTATCTTTTTTTTTTTTTAATATTATGGAGATTTCACAAATGTGGTTGGTCACTCTGGTTTAGCTTCCATGATCATTACAATATTTTGTCTTTCTTTTACTTCTGTGTTTTCTTATTCAACACACTGAGAAGCTAGATATCATGACAATGTACTGTTAAACAGAAGTTACACTGAATTAATTTTTTTAATTTGATTTCATACTTTTCTGAGAAAGGCACCATCCTAGCAGTTGTAACATAAAATAACAACAGTGCTGGCTAACTAAATATATATATTCATGTCCTTTTGGTTTTTCTATAGTATTTCCTCTTCTAATAATCCTAAGCAATAATCAAATTATTAAGTAAATTTGTTGAATATGTAACATACGTTGTTATATTAACTTATTGCTGCCACCTACTAGCATTTTGACCCAATGAACAACTTTATCTTTTTGTGCCTCACTTTTTTCAATTGTGAAGAAAGGCTATAAAAATATTACCCTAGCCAGGCATGGTGGTGCATGTAATCCCAGTACTTGGGAGGTTTAGAAACAAGGATCTCATATTCAAGGTCAGCCTTAACAACTTAGCAAGATCCTACTTCAGAAGAAAAAAAATAGTAGCTCAAAGGTAGAATGCCCCTGGGTTCAATCTCTAGACAGACAGACAGAGAGACAGACAGACAGACAGACACACAGACACACACACACACACACACACACACATTACCTCTTGCAGTTTCTTTAGAATTATATGAGCCTATGTATTTAAAAAAATTATAAAGAGAGTCTGGCACCTAATTATTACTCTATTAGCCATTATTCCATGAAACAAATCAATTTATAGATAGCTGAACTACATGTAGAAGGGAATTTTTAATCCTCTTCCTAATAGGAGATAACAATAAAAAGAACAGAAGCAATATTCAAATAAGTTCTTTCTTTGATTCTGACAAAGTTTGTGTGCTTATGTGAGCATGTGTGTGTTTGTGTGTGTGTGTGTGTGTGTGTGTCTATTTATGGCAGTATATAAAATGCTATGATATCTTCCAAGGGTCTCAATATTCTCTCTCTCTCTGGTATCCAGACCTTGAAGAACCACTTACCTTGGAGTGTGGGAGCAACCTATACCTATCATGGGTAGTTCCTGCCTTGGTTAGGAACTACCCATGAGAGTACTGAAGGATGGGACAGTCACTCCCATAGTGAGTCCTTAATTTCAGTCCAGTGAGGTCCTAGTCAGATAAGTCATTTGAGCCCAGTCCAGAATTTAGACCCCCTGCTAAGCTTGTGGCAATTTGTTATAGAACAATTATAAAAACTATTACAATTATTTAAAACTCAACTCTTTACCTGTATACCTTTAAAGACATTTGTATAATCATCATCCAATAGTCAAGTATTAGATATTTACTGAACCAGTATTATGCAATCATTCATATATAAAAAAGAGTGAGGGCGCGTGTGGTGGCACATGCTTGTAATCCCAGCATTTGGGAGGCTGAGACTGGAGGATCTGGGTTTAAGACCAGCCTCAGCTACCTACTGAGGCACTCCGCAACTTAGGGAGACCCTGTTTCAAAATAAAGAATAAAAAATAGGTGTGGGGGTATAGCTTGGAAGTAGAATACATGAAGTGATACATCATGATTGACACGTCTTTTTTTTTAATGTTATACCCTCAATTGATCAAATACATCAAATGATTTTAGACTAGTGCAAAGTTCAGTGGGACCATTGATCTGACTGTATACTTTGAGACAGAGAAAGGTAGCAATAGATTTTTTTTTTGGTTATTTATTCAATGTTAGGTCATTTATTCCCATAGAGAAAATTCTTTTGCAATGACATTTTTAGAAAAGAGATTTGTTTCATTTTTCACAGAGTAACTATGAAACACTATAAAAATATTAAAAAGCACTTTAAGCCTCTCAAAGGAGGAACACTTTGCAGATGCAAAGAGGATTGCTATTACAAAGTTGTTTTAATGATACTACTTATATAATCATCCTTCTCCAATACATGACATATATATATGTATACATATATATGCACAAAATATACACACCATATGTATTACATATAACAAATATATAAATATAACAAACATACGTATTATGTACATACATATGCAAATATATGTATATTTTTACACACACACACATATATATAATATACAGTATCCTATTTACTTAAAAACTGACTTAGTTTTTAGTTACTTTATCTGATCAAATATCTTCATCATTCTGGACATGCTAGATAACTAGTGCATTAAATAAATAAAAATGGTTTACTTTATAAGTATAATTTTAATGTCAATTTCAATAAGTATTAGACTCATAGTTGATTATGCCTTCATAATCTGAAGTGAAAAACACAACCCTATAGTGGATTCTAGCTTTAACATTCGAATTTATAATTTCCAGAGGTAGATGTCAGCCAAGAATATAATCTAACTGAATCACTTTATTATTGCTTTACCACCAATGCCTAAGGACATTCAAAAGAGACAACTGTTATATTAAAATGTTAATTTCCCATTGTCTTCTGCTCTACTTAAGGAGTCTAAGAAGCAAAATCATTGAATTGAGTTGCAATCAGGGATGGAAAAAGAAAACACAGCAAATAGAGAACAGACGCACACCTTTGTCAAGAAGCCCAATACACCCTTACTATGATTTGATTTCAAAAAGAACATTGGAAAAGCACTTACTCGTCATATCACACATACACGCAGCCATCTGTCCTTAGCTTGAAGCAGAATAGTAAAATGTCAATTAGAAACTACTCCTAGTGTTACAGAGTAAATCTCAACCAGAAAGCAGTTGACATTTCTAGAAACATCTACTGCCCCTCTGACTTGTGGATTAAAGGCATAGTAGAAATTATTTTATAAGCAGATTGCATGACGTTAATCATTGGAACTTCTAAACAACTATTTTATGTGTATTAAATTAGTTTAAATAATCCTATGACTTCTGAGAACAAATATAAAGAGACCCTAATTTAGGAAGCAAATATATTTAGTGGAAAGGCTTGTGTTTCTGTAAACTTTTTGAAGATTTTTCCTTCTTTATAAAAAATATATAAATAAAAATAAGTAAATAAAAATATTTGCTGAAATACTAATTTTTTAAAGTGGTAATGAACAGGATATTTTGGTTGTATTCCAGCAGTTCATTTGTGCTGAATATCGGCACAATAGAAGATAGTTAGCAAAATATCTAAAATATATAGTTAGCAATATATCTAAAATATCTAAAACTATTTTTAGAGCTAAAAATATTTCACAAACATATAGTTCATTGAGTAGCCTATCTAAAACGAAATATACATGCTTAAAATATATTTTAACTATGTTAGTAGAATTGTATACATGTTGTCCAGAGTTATCAGTAACTGAGTTAAAATGACCCACATCTGGAATCTGAGGGGAAGTCTTGGGATATACATATAAAGATATATATGAGAATGTCTCATTTGTATAATATAGATTGTTTATATATGTCTTTATATGTATTTAACTATTAAAGTAACAGTATCTAGTTTTTTTTTTTAATCAAAATATGGATTCTGGCTGGGCATGATGGTTCATTCCTATAATCCCAGTACTTGGGAGGCTGAGATAGAAAGATCACAGATATGTATATATATATGTATGTGTGTGTGTTATCTATCTCAATTTATGTTTATATTGTCTTTCAAAAGTCATGAGTCAGCTTAAATGAGCAGACTTACACATTCATTATATGATTATATGGATTCTAACAGATGGGTGAAGGACAGATGAAACCAACTAGAAAAGAAGAACCCATTGAGGAAGGAAGGTAGAATGAGTCAAGATTGTATAGCAAGTATATTTGATGAACACAGCTTGGAATATTTTTGGAGGGATAGGGGTTGTTCTAATTGCCTATCTAGCTTATTGTCCCTGCCCCAGAGTTCACCTATAACTAGCAGGTGGAATAGCAATGTCAAGTCAATGAATTCTCACCTCTGCACTGCGATAGATCTGACACTGACTTTGCTCTACCATTTCTCTGGATTAGCTTCTTTTCCCTGAGCTCTAGTTCTTTAGTGACAAATGCAGTTTTGAGTCTGTATATGTTGGGGTATTTGAATGTTCTTCTTAGAGCACACAAGAATGTTACCAACATAGAAACTGGAATCTAGTGAAACAGACTTTAAAATTTCAGTTCTAAAACCAATCATTTATATAGATTTTCCCAAGTTGTTAATTGCTAATCAGTTTTCTATAAAATAAAAGCAATTATTCCTACTGAATCCAATTATCTAATATGAGACGACATAGTTATCCAATTAATGTTTCTTCAACATCTACTATATTCAAGGCTTAAAAGTACTTGTGAAAATAAGATTTTGCATTTATCATTACTTTTTCACTGTCTGGACCACTCCTCACTCCTAGATTTTGTCCTTTACCATGTACAGGTAGAGCTTACTATGCTTTCCAAGCGCTATGTCTATTCTGTGTAAAAATTCTCTGCTGTTGAACTGAATATTGTTCACTTTTCTACACATATTCAGTACTTTCCAACATTCAAATATTTGCTCATGTAATTCTTTGAGAATCCCCGTATCTTTATTTTTATAAAAATATCAGCCATTCTTCAAGCTGTAGTACAGGGATCTTCCCCTCTCTACATTTCAACTACTGACAGTTGGAAGCACCCCAAATTCTAAGAACACACTGTCAAAATACGGTGCAATTACCTTCTCTGTATGTTTGTAGTTGTTTACATGATATCCTTCCTATGACTTTCCCATAGTGAAAGGCTCATTGGAGATTTTTACATGGTTTATTTATCTCTGTATCCAACATAGAATCCCATTCCTGGTAGAAACTTGAAAAAAATATTCAACGAATAAATGCATGACTATAAAGTTAAGTCTTATATTTGAGCTGCAAAGCAGATATCAAAATTTTCAAGATATTTTATTGGCAACTTTTTAAGATAGTCAACTCTATAATAACTACTTTAAGGAGAGAGCTGTTGAAATTAGATCAGAAATCAGATCCAAACTCCCAATTCAGAGTGTTTTAAGTAGAATGCCTCCTCCCATTATTTTCTTTCAAAGTGACAAATGAGACTTTCTATTTGAAATTTCTTTTTATAGCTGGGTGTGGTAGCACACACCTGTTATCTCCATACTTGGGAGGCTAAGACAGAAGGATCACAGGTTGGAGACCAGATCAGCCTCAGTAACTTAAGGAGATCCTGTTTCAATGAAATTGGTCTGGGGAATAGATCAGAAGTACAATGTTCCTGGGTTCAATCCCCAGTACCAAACAACAACAAAAGTAAGTGAATAAATTTCTTTTTTTGTTGTTTTTATTTTTTGTCTATGATGGCCACACAATTATACATATTTATAAAGTACAATCTGATGTTTTGATACATGTATACACTCTATAATATTCAAATTAGGGTAATTAGCATACTCATCACCTTAAACATTTATTATTTCTTTGTGGTAAGAACATGCTAGATCCTCTCTTCTAGCTGTCTTAAGAAACATGGTGCATTAAACATTAAAAGTTAAGATCGTATCATTGGTGAAAAGACTTATTTAGGGTTTTAAATTCAAGATGTTAATTGCATTTCAATCATTTTAGTTTTATATTAAATTAAAACTATAAGAATATAACTAGAACTTTTTAAAAGAAAGTAATTGATAATTTCATATTCATTGTCATAGATCAGACCCAACATATTTTGTTTTTGAAACTTTATAATTTGGAGGTGTCTGATTTTCTCATTGGTATTCTGCCCAAACAGCTGTCATTCACCACCTGCTATGAAAAGCCCACTCATTCTTTTAAAAGCCTCTAAAATTATGTAAAAAAAAAAAAAAAAGAAAGAAAAAAGCACTTCTTCCAAATCAGTTAACTGTACTTCAAATGTCACCCACACCTTTGCTTGGCAGTTAAAAAAAGTGTCAAAGTGAGAAGGTAAATAACACTAGGCCTTATTGCTTACTCCCACCTAAATGCACAAAATCTCTCATAAACTAAAATATATTTTAAATTAGACTGAAGACTTAGATAGAAAAATAAGCACAGGTAAATATCTATATTTTCATAGCCATTCTACCTGGAAGCAAAGTTGTTGATCCACAGCTGAAGATACTTAGACCACAAGTTCAGGACTGACGCCAGCTCTGAGGAAGTGATCCTGATACTTTCAGTTTTGAGATGCTTATACTACTGAAGGCAAGCTTACACTTACTTCAAAATGCATCTGGACACTTCTGCAACAGCAATTGCTTAGCTTCCACCAACATCTTGAAGCTGGGGTAGATTTGGATTTTGTAGTTTCTGGGATCAGCTTGGCTACTTTCACCCAAAATCTAGTACATATTTAAAGGAACATAAAATTTTTTTTTTAACAGGGGATTGAACCCAGGGACATTCTACCTCTGAACTACACGCCCAGCCATTTTTATTTTTTACAATAAAATGGGGTCTTGCTAAGCTGCTAAGGATCTCAATAAGTTGCTGAGGTTGGCCTCAAACCTAAGGTCAATCCTCCAGTCTCAGTCTCTGATGCTCCTGTCTCAGCCTCCCAAGAACAGGGATTTTAGGCTTGTGCCACCTACTCAGCAATCAAGAAGAACAAAATAATGTCATTTTCAGAAAAATGGATGGACCTGTAGAAGATTATGCTAGGTGAGATTAGACGGTCACAGAAAGTGAAGGGTCATATGCAGAAGCTAGGGAGTAATGCAGAAGCTAGAAAGTAATAGAGATACCAGAGGGACTTCAGATAATGAAGGAGAAACTTCAGTGGAGCCAGGGAGGTGGAGGTGATCTAGGGGAAGGGGTAGGGGGAAGAGTGAGAATTAATGAAGGAATCACTTCCATGGACATTATATACCTAGGTGAGAATACCAATGCCAATCTCAATACTCTGTATGGGAAAGGGGCGGGGAGTGATCTGGGGGAAAGCCCACCAAGTGCTGTGTGTATGTATGTCACTATCACCATGACCTATATTATGATGTGAGACTATAGTGCACAAATAAAAGTATATAAAATAAATAAATAGAGGATTTCTGTTTTCTTTCCTGGTTGTGACATTGGCTCCTTTTATAAATACCTCAAAGGTCTTAGAGGAAAAGAAAGACAAAAGCCGATCAAGTCAGTAGTGTTTGGTGTGGAAGACATAGCAAAGCCAGGTGTGGTGACTTACAACTATAATCCCTGATCTTGGAAGACTGAACAGGAGCATGGCAGGTTTGAGGGCAGTCTCAGCAGTTTAGCAAGCCTTTAGAAACTTAGCAGGAACTTGTTTCGAAATAAAAAGTGAAATAGAGCAGGAATGTACCTTGGAAGTACAGTACCTCTGAGTTCAATTCCCAGTACCACAAAAATAAATGAATCAATAAATAAGAAAACATAATAGTTTATTTTAACAACTTAAAAAAGCTAACATTAAGATCCAGGTGTGGTGGCGCTTGCTTGTAATCCCAGCATTTGGGAGGCTGAGACCAGAGGATCAGGGTTCGAGGCTAGCCTCAGCTACCTAGTGAAGCATTCCGCAACTTAGTGAGACCCTGTTTCAAAATAAAGAATAAAAAATAGGGCTGGGGGTATAGCTTGGATGTAAAATGCCCCTGAGTTCAATTCCCAGTACCGAAACAAAACAAACAAACAAACAAAAAGCTAACATTAATTTTTTTGTATGTGTGATACTGGGGATTGAATTCAGGGACAATCTACCTCAAAACTATACCCACAGACCTTTTATTTATTTATTTATTTATTTATTTATTTATTTATTTATTTATTTATTTATTTATTTATTTATTTATTTATTTATTGTTTTGAAATAGGATCCTGCTAGGAGTCTTGCTAAATTGCTGAGGCTAGTCTCGAATCTTTGATCTTCCTGTCCCAGTCACCAAGTACTGAGATTGCAGGTGTGCACCACCACACTTGGCTGCTTAGATTAACTTGAAGTTTAGTAAGCATAAACTTTATGCCCACAATTTTGGGGGGCAAGGGAGGTAAAAGCAGAGGAAGGGAAAGATGGCTGAGCACTCAGCAGCAGCTGCTCTGATTCACCTTTCTACAGATACAGCTGATATTATCCTATCAACGCCCCCATTCACAGAAAATCCTACACTCATTTAAAAAACTAACAGAAATCCATATCCTTTCACACCACAGGAGAATCATAGCACAGTATAAATAGCGATGATAATTTAAGATGAGGAATTTCCCCAGAATTTCATTTTTCGGAAATCCACAAACCTATCCTGACAATTTCTCAAATTCTCCTTGTGCCAACATTGACTCACTCCACTGGGCCATTTCTATACAGTTGCCAAAGGTAGTGGAAGCACGTTGAATCATTTAAGTCCTGCCGAAGGGAAAAGTCATAACCACAGAGAAAGTTAATGCTGAAAAGTTAATTTCTTACAAATAATCTCATTACTTTATCCAATATCAAAGGAAGGAGCACCCATTTCATTTCATTTTAAATATGCTAATAGGCACAAATTGCTTAAAAATAATTAAAGACTTAATACCCTTTCAATCAAGGAAGAAAGACTTATTTTTAGTCTAAGGGCAAGTTGATTTAGCCATAAAATAGGATAAGAATGGCTAAACAAAGAATGAATACAGTGAAGATGCTGTGTACTTATGAGGTTGTTGTCATTACCAAGATTCATTAAGGTTTCTCAGTGCACTGGGTCTCAGGGGGCAAAGGTTAGAGCCATCTCCGCCTTCGGAATTGAAAAGATGATGCCTCACTTCCATTGGCAGTGTGTACATATGTGAGAATACCAACGCTAATCTCAATATCCTGTTTGGAGTGGGGAGTGGGGAGGGAGTCAGAGGAAAGCTCACCAAGTGCTATGTGCATGTATGTCACCATCACTATAAAACATATTATGACGTGAGACTATAATGTGCCAATAAAAGTATAAATAAAAAAAGAAAATATAATGACTGATATCTTATTTCTGCTTTCTTTATCTGTTGACTATTTTGTATAATTCTCCATTCTTATTTCATATACTTGGAAGCAATTAAATTCTATTTCTGACATAGAGTTTCAATATTTCAAACCAAAGGTAAAGATGAAAAACTATTATCAATTAAACCTACCCAAGGGGGGGACAAGGATGCATAACAGAGACATGCCAAAGGAAATTGATGAAAATAGGCTATGGTCTCCAGTTTTTAGGTAGCCATTATGGGTATGAGGCTTTGAAATGAAAGTAAAAAATAAAGAGGCAAGTGCTTAGTGGACAGATGTAGATCACTGTTAAGCTTCTTTATTCTAGGTCACAATATCTGCCCTTTGGATCTCTTTACAAAGATAATCACAATTAATCCACTGACACAGTAACCAGAAAAATCCTCTGTAAGATGCCTATTACAAAGGGACATTTTGGGACTTGTCTTAAAATGCCATTAGATGTTGTAATCCAGACATTAATATCATCATTGCTTGAATAACATATATTATATATGGCACATACTTTCAAGACTCTTCCAAAAACAAGGTGGCATTGAGACTATCAGTCAGCATTCTCACGAATGTAATCTAAAGCAACTGACCACACAAATTAGAGGAAGGAAGATTCATTTTCTCATAGTTTGGGAGACTCCAGAGTTCAGTCTATATTAGGCTGAGTCTGCAGAACTCGGGGCATGGCAGCAAAATGCAGAGAGAGGGAGAAAGCAAGAGCTCTGTCCTCACATCGTGGAGGCCAGAAGCAAGAGAGAAAGCAAAGAGATTCAAAGGCAAAAGCACAGTCCCTAAGGTCACATGCCTGGGGCCTACCTTCTCCAGCCATACCCTACCTGTCTAGGTTACCACCCAGTAAATCAATTAAACTCTATTACCATGGATTTGTACACTTATGAGATTACAATCCCCATGACTTAATTATATCAACCCTGAACATTAGTACATGAGCTCTCCAGGGGCTCTTCTGTATCTAATCATAACAGACCATCTATAGTGAGCAGGATTACATAAAGAAGACATGGGGAAAGGGCATTTCAGGCTTACAAAGAAGGAAAAGACAGATAAAACCAGAATATGGAGGCTCTTGGCATGTCCTGAGAATAGCTGGTACTTTGTGTCATAAAGGCACCTGAAGCAGAAGGAAGCTGGAGGAGGGAATTTGTGAGTAGAGCCTATAGAATATAGGCTAGAAAGAGACCAGGGGACAGATTATAAATGGAATTTGTTACTTAAGTATAGGAAGAGAAAGGATTTTGGAAGCAAATTTTCTTTCATTCAGGCAACTAGCAAATATGTGGGAGCACCCGCTAGGCAGATGATATTCTAGAGGCTCAAATTAAGCAGTAAAAGCAAGAGAGTCATGGTGCTTCACAGAGGCTATAAAATGACCAGGATGATAAGCCATTAGGTTACGAGTAATAGTAAATTATGATAAATATATGACATCATGACAATCAGTGACATGAATACCTTTGAGGACACCAGGGACAATTTCCTGAGGAAGTACATTTCAAATGAAAGTTTGAAGGATGAATAATAATCCTTCAAAAAAAAGCAAGAGTACTGTAGCATTAAAGAGAGAGGAGAGAGAGGAAAGAGAGGAGAGAGAGAGAGAGAGAGAGAGAGATTGTTTTCCAGGAAGAAATTATTGCTAATAAAAAAAAGTATTGGTGAGGATGTGAAAAGATTGGAACTTTCATGAACTGCAGATAGAAATGTAAATGGTGCAGCCACTTTGAAAATCAATCTGGCAGATCCTTAGAAGGTAAAATATAAAGTTGCCGCATGACCTAGCAATACCAAATACCATATCCAGAAATATTGAAAACATATGTCTAAACAAACACATGAGCACAAATGCTCATAGCAGCCCTGTTGGTAACAGCCAAGAAGTGGAATCAACACAAAAAACCATCAACGGGTAAATATAATGGATAATGTGCTTGCCTTGAATATTATTTGACAATAAAATGGAATGAAATATTAAAGCATCCATGTAACATGGATGAACCTTGGTAACATTAAGTGAAAGAAAGCAGACCTAGAAGGCCAAATGTTGCATGAAATTTGATTATATGTCATGTTCTTGTCATGGATAGACATAGAATGTTCCCTGAAGAGCTCATGTATTAGTGTTCAGAGTTGGTATAACTAAGTCATGAGAGTTATAGACTCATCAGTAGATAAACCCACTGTAATGGACTTACTGGGTGGCAATCTTGGCAGGTGGGTTGTGGCTGGAGAAGTTGGGTCCCTGGGGCTATGGACATAGGCACTATGCTTTTGTATTTGAATCCTCTTGCTCGCTTGCTTTCCTTTGCTTCTGACCTCCATGATATGAGAGCAGGGCACTTGCTCTCTCCCTCTTTCTGCTTCCCACCTCATGCCCTGAGCACCACAGACCTGAGCTAAAACGCTGAAACCTCCCCAAACCGTGAACAAATAAATCTTCCTTCCTCTATGTTGTTTTAGATTATGACAGTGAAAATGCTTCCTGAAAATATATACAGAAAGTAGATTAATGATTGGCTAAGGCTCTGTGGGCAGCAGAGACTAGAAGGAGATGAGAATGACTATTAATAAGTATAGGGTTTTTTGGGGGGGAATAATTAAAATGTTCTTATATGGATTGTGTTGGTGGTCGTACAACTCTTATGAATAAACTAAAGCCACTTGATTGTATACTTAAAGTAGATACATTTTATGATATATAAATTATGTCTCAATAAACCTATTGAAACTATTGCAAAGTCCAGAAAAATGGGAAAAATAATAAAACAACACTTTGTGTGTGTTACTGGGGATTGAACTCAGGGACATTCTACCTCCGAGCTACACATCCAGTCCTAT
>PVLC010011481.1:19429-47073 GCA_004027655.1 Graphiurus murinus
ACTAAGTTGCGGAGTGCCTCACTGGGTAGCTGAGGCTGGCCGCGAACCCGGATCCTCTGGTCTCAGCCTCCCAAATGCTGGGATTACAAGCGTGTGCCACCACGCCCAGCTAGAAACAGAAAATTCTTGTGTGTGTGTGTGTGTGTGTGTGTGTGTGTGTGTGTGTGTGTGTGTTACTGAGGATTGAACTCAGGGGCATTCTACCTCCAAATTATACTCCAGCCCCATTTTTTTTTTTTTAATTCTTTAATTTGAAACAGGGTCTCACTAAGTTGCGAAGGGCCTCATTAAGTAGGTGAGGCTGGCCACGAACCTAGATCCTCTGGTCTCAGCGTTCCAAGTACTGGGATTACAAGCATGCGCCACTATGCCTGGCTAGAAAATTCTAGTAGAGTTGAAATGTGACTATATGAAAGAGAAAGCTGTGGTCATACTAGAAATGTTAGGTTTTTCAGACATCTGTAGAATAGAAAGCCATACTGAGAAGTTTACATTTTATTCTAAAATTCAAAGAAAGCAACTGAGTTTGATAAACCAGGAGAATGTTGTAATTGGATTTTATTTCTTTTTCTAAAAAGGACAATAGGTTATATTTTAAGAAACCTAGATTAGGGAAAAATGAGACAGGACACAAATCATTAAAATGCTGAAATGGTAATTCAGGAAAAATGATAGTGATTTACCCTAATATACTGGCAGTGAAGGTATAAAGAAAAGACCAGTTCTAGAACAATTTAGAAACAGGTCTAAGGCTATCAATATTGACTCAGAATTTGCTTCAGTGAGCTGGGCGTGGTGGCGCATGCTTGTAATCCCAACATTTGGGAGGCTGAGACTGGAGGATCCGGGCTTGTGGCCAGCCTCAGCTACCTAGTGAGGCACTCCACAACTTAGTGAGACCCTGTTTCAAAAATAAAGAATAAAAAATAGGGCTTGGGGTATAGCTCAGAGGTAGAATGCCCCTGAGTTCAATCCCCAGTACTGCAAAAAAAAAAAAAAAAAAAAAGAATGAAAAAGAAACATAGATGATGAGACTTGGTGATTTCTTAGAATATTCAGTGAGGAATATAGAACAGTAACTAATCATACATATATATGATTAATATCCATGAAGACAATCTGGAGCAATAAAGCTGACATTTTAGGTTATTTTCTTGTATGAAACTCAAGCTATTCATATAAGAATTGAATAGCATTCTTTATATCTTTTAGGAGCTATAGGGACAGAAATGGAATCCAGGGTACTAAAGGAGGAGGTGCACAGTAAACCATTATCCAGAGCAGGCACCCGGAAGGCCTTAGCCTACCAAGAAGTTAAAATGAGAAGTAAAGTTAATACTAGCTTCTATATTCTCAGAAGTTGAATTAGAAACATCTAAGAATACCCACTGTCTAGGATCAGATTGAATAAAAAATAAAGTTTCTCTGTACAGGTGTCATCTCAATTAATATTAATATTTATAAATGAACTTAGGAAAGTTTGATATAACATCAATACACAAAAATATTTTCCTATATACTTCAACCAGTTGTTAGGAACATAAAATTGTTAAAGGTATAATATCATAAGGAATAAATACACATCAAATATCTAGATATAAATCAATTAAAGAAGTTCAAGAGTTCCATGCTGAAAACAACAAAACACAGGTGAGGGAATTTTTTGAAAAACCTAAATAAATAGAAGCATATGTTTATAGATTATAAAACTTACTACTCTGAAAAAATTTCTTTAATAATTTACCCAAAGGTTAAAAAACATTCACAATTAAAGTCCTTAAAGGATGTTTTCTAAAAATTGGCAAGCGGATTCTAAACTTTATATGAAAATGTACAGAGCCAAGATACAATTAATAAAACAGGTGGACAAATTCTACTAGATATCTACTCATGAGAAAGTTACGATAAGTAAAATATAATGGTATTAACACAAGTAGAGACAAATAATATTGTTACATGGTAAAATGACTATGGAACAACTTATTTTATTTTTTATTATTTGTACTAGAAATTGAACCCAAGGTCACCTACTTCTGAGTTATACTTCCAGCCCCTCTCCTACTTTTTTAAAAATTCCAAACCATGGTCTTGCTAAGTTGCTGAAGGTTACACTAATTTGCTTAGGCTGGCCTCGAACTTGCAATCCCCCTGCCTCAGCCTCCCCAGTACTGGATTACAGGATTTGTACCACTGTCTATCCATTGTCAAATAACATGTTCCTTAATTCATCGGAGATGTTATTTGAATTGCACTTAGCTTCCATACTTCTGCCCAAATTTGATACAGTAATATTTGTTTCCATCTTTATATATTTATGTATTGTATCTATGAAGATGGAAAATTTCTTTTTCTTCCTGTGCTCCCACCAGAATCATCTCTCAAATTCCCTTCATGCAATTTTCTATATGCATTTCAAAATTTTTACAGTCTCTAACCATTATACAGGTCCGATTTAATTTCCACATTTTTAGGTATTTGTTATAGTAGCACCCCACTGCTCAGTAGTCATAATTATATTAGTCAGATAAGGCTGCTGATTCATTTCTGGTTGTAGATGGCTATGTTCACATTATGGTACCAAATGGTTAAAAGAGTGAACTCCAATCTCTTTCTCTTCCTACAACAGCACTAATCATTTCCTGGAGGCTCCATCTCTTGACACCAGTCAACCCTAATTATGCCCCAAATTTCTGACCTCCTAATACCATCCCAATGAGAGTTAAATTTTCAACATATACATTCTTTAGGGGGGAGCCATAATCATACAGTCTGTGATAATTATGTTTTTAAGTTTCTAAAATTCACAACATGTTGTGACCAAGTAGTATCTCTGATTTCTAATTTCCTTCAGTATTGAAGTCTATAAATACTTCAAGTATTACTGGTTCTTTAATCTTTTTCCCATATTTTGAGAAACTGCTCAGATTGATTTAAAAGCTCTGACCCCATCAAAATGATGGTCATGCTCACTAATCACTTTATTATATGAGTTTAATTAGCTAGTCAGGATTATTTCTTTTTAGCTACAGAAATTGATACTTAGTGGTTTACAACAGCATATGCTCCTTTTCACAGGTTAATATAATTATTCTTTTGAGAACATTTTGCTAACTTCATTTATAGAAATCTAAATTCCATCTAAATAAGAAAAATGTGATAAATTAGAACTCAATTGAAAAATAAGGAAGGAGATTTTTTTTTGCATTGTAGAAATAGACTTTAAAATAAAATTCCAATTATATAGCTTTATTGACCTTACCATTCAGCAGAATATATGTAGAACAAAACTTACATTTCATATGGAGATAAAGAGAAAGTGATATATAGAAATAGCAGAGTCTGTGTCTGGTCCTCAAGGGAGTGAAACAAAGAGGTGAAAAAATATTCATAATGTCGAACACTACAAATAGAATGAACAGGACTTAAAACATAAGAATAGAGTCAGAGTGTGTTCTGAGAAAGAGAACAGCAGCTCTATGGCATAAAACACATGTTATGAAAAAGGCTTAACCACTTACAGGATCTTGGCGATTGGTTCACAAAACTCCCCAAACAACCTGAGCTGAATAACTTTATTTTCTCACAATCGATATTTTTATACATATTATGTTTTATTTTTAAACTAATTAATGGTTTGATAAATCATATCTTGTGGTAAAATTTTTTTTTTCTGAAGAAAATTTCTCAGATGTATTCATTAGCTTCTCCCTGTGGGAAGGTTGCATGTCAGTTCTTGGGTTAATTTTATTTTCTTTCAGTTTCAAAAGCAGTGATCAAATATACCTATATAAGAGGGAATTCATCAGAAGCAGAATGTCACTCCTAAAGACAGTGTAGGTGAGAGGAATATTAGGGCCAACCAGGATAATACATTCCAAGTGTTTTGGCATTTTGTTTTATATCAAAAAAATGGAAAAATCAAAATTTTCTTTTATTATTCTCAACAAAAATAACTATCTAATTGTTATTACTACAAAAATAACAGAAATATGAACTTAGTAGCATCTACAAGAAATCTACAATAAACATTATATTTAATGGTGAGAAACTAAATGCTTTATCCTTAAGATCTGGAACAAAAAAGGCATGTGCTGTCTTACTGCTACTATTCAATATCATATCAGAATTCCTAGTAAATTCAATAAGACAAGAGATGGAAATAATATATGCAAATATTGAGAAGAATAAAATAAACTTTTTTGTTTGAGCTAATATAATTGTCTATGTGGAAAGTCTTTAAAAATCAACCAAAAGTTACTTGAATTAATAAGCAAGTTACAGAAAGTTTGCAGAATGCAGTTAATACACAAAAGTCAATTCTTTTTTTATGTATCATTTATGAACAATTGAAATTACAACTGTAATCCCACTACTTGGGAGGTTGAGACAGGAAGACTGCAGGTTTAAGTCTAGCCTTAGTAACCTAGCAATACTCTGAACAACCTAGCAAGACCCTGTTTCCAAATAAAAAGGTCTGGAGGTCTAGATCAGAGGTAGAATGTCCCTGTGTTCAATCTCCAGCACAAAATAAGAAAAAAGAAAAAAAAAAGCCACCAGGAAAAAAAAAAAAAACTACTTAGGTATCAATGTAACAAAACATGTATAAGGTCTCTATGAGGAAAATAGAAAATTTTGATGAAAGAAATCAAAGGACATCTAAATCAATGGAGATATATTCCATATACTCCATGTTTCTGGACAGAAAGAAGTAATATTTCATAAGGTGGCAGTTCTTCCCAACCTGGTTTGTAGACTCAATTTGATCTCAATTAAAATGCCAACAAATTATTTTGCCAACAAACTCTTTATATGGAAAAGTAAAAGATGCAGAACAGTCAGCACAATACTGAAGAACAAAGAGAAATACTTAAACTATCCAACTTCAAAACTTTCTAAAATCTATATTAATCAAAACAGCATGAGACAGGTAGGAAAAAAGATAAGCAATTAGAACAGAATAGAGAACTCAGAATAGACCCACACATTTATAGTCAACTGACATTTCATAAAGGTATGAATCCAAATTAAATGAAAAAGGAGTCTTTTCAACAAACGATGCTGAACAACTGGACATCCATATGCAAAATAGCAAAAATAATCTAGACATTGACTTTATTCCGTTAGTAAAAATTAACTCAAAAATGGACACAGACCTAAATATAAAATGCAAAACTTGAAACTCCTAGAAAATAACAAAGGATGAAATCTAGGTGAGCTTGGCTTTGGCAATGAGTTTTTTTGATACAACACTAAAATCATGGTTCATAAAAGAAAAATTGATAAATTGGACTTCATTAAAATAAAAATCTTTAGTGCCATGACAGATATTGTTAAGAGACTGAAAAAACCAATCAGTTTGGGAAAAAAAATATTTGCACAACACATACCTGGTTTAAAAAAGACACATTCAAAGTGTTCAAAGAACGCTTAAAAATCAAAGATAAGCAAACAAACAACATCATTAAAAGGGGGCAAATGATTAGAGTAGACACCTCACCAAAGAAGAGGTACAGATGGCAGACAATCAGATTATGTCTCTGAAGGACATATATCAATGACTTATAGATCAAGATGCTCCTCAGGGCAACATGTTTTTGTAATCATTCTATAAAAATATCATTTGGTTTTTATGTGCTTTTATTGGTGCATCATGGTCTCACATCATAATGTAAATCATGTTGACAATGACATACATGCACACAGTACTTGGGAAATGGTCTAAGAGAAGGGGAGGGGAAAGACTGAGGTTCATCGTTTGGTTTTTTAACAACAACCCATTTAAATCAGAACTGATTGTGGTTCCTTTGTTGGCAAACAATTAAGCAGGTGACTCAGTAGGCAAGAGGAAATTCTTTATCAGGTTTATAATGAAATGCAAGCACTCCCATACTAATATGATAGGACTCAGAAACCAAATGGTACTAGAAATCTTTGTGGTCTATAAGAATGCTCCACAGGATATCTGGTATAACCCACATCATATGAAAAGGAGATTCTGATATTCTTCTTAATGTCTAGTGAAGACTGAGTGCCTGGAGTGCCTGTCTACAGAAGACAAAATACAACAAAACTAGAGTTGTCAGTATAAGCTAGATGTTTTCATACCTACTATCACATAAGTTTGAGTTTATGAAGCAGAATTCAACCATATGATAGAAATGATATACTTAAGATAAAATCCAAGATAGTTCAGTGACACAAATAAATTACATGAAGAGGTGGCCTATATGGACATATAATCTGTCTTTATAAGGCAGTTTCTTCTCTCTCAACCAATGGTCTTGTCGATGTTTCCTATTTGACTGACAGAAAAATAAGAATCTTGAGTATTTTTCATAGGTAGGGTACCATAGTATCTGAGAGGAAGCCAGAAATCAGTACTCCTATACACAGATCTGCAGAAGGATGACCTAATGATAATAATGAGAAATTATCCCAGTGGTAAGAATTTTAAGCAAAACACTTGATCATCTTTTGTGGTTGAGATAAATATACATACAGGTCCTTGAGCAATGGTGAATGGCTTGTGTAATTGTTTAGAGGACTAGAAAAAAACAAGATTGTAAGATTTAATAAAGAATTATCATAAAGTATTTCTAGTGTGTATGGAATTACATGTATGGTCCTAAAGTATAAAAATTATTATATGTCACATCAGTGTCCACAAGACAAACATCTACTGCAGAGAGGATATTGAAAAAAAAATGTGTGGTAAAATGACTTGTCCAGTAGGTGTCAGCCAGTCCTTTTCCTTGGCCATCTCATTCATTGCATAATTAACCAATAAGTAAAGTATCATGGTGATAAAAACGAAGGTTATGTCTTACTGAATTTTGAGCTTTTAGCAAGACAACCTCTTAGTAGCATGCTGTATCCATCAAATTGGATCCATCATGAAGGAACCAATGTTTTATACTTATTATAACTTATTCTGAAATGATGTTTTTCTTCTATGCCTCAGCACTACTATTCAGTTTTTTACTGATTTACTAATATTATATACTGAATAACATTGCCTTATATTAAGGAAGTAATTTTATAGCAAAGAAAATTTATCAATGAACTTGTACTTATGAGTTCAGTAGTTCTATTGTATAGTATATAACCCCCCAATTCACACCCTGCATTTTATATGAATCAAAGATTTACCTAAAGCAATAACTTGGAAGAGATGTCCTTAAAGGTTAGAAAAATATACTCCAGTATATAATATGATATAAACATTGAGTAAATAACAATTAGGTGGTCTTACACTCAGTGGCTAGAATACACAGAGCCAAGAAGAATGGCTGTAATCTCCACCATCTGTGATCTACCTGAGAAATTTCTGTTTCCTTCCTACGCATCTTTAGGCTTTAAAGGTAAGCAAATCTAGTGTCCTACATTGGGGAAGCACGGGACATTTTAACAAAAATCATAGGAAGAGGTGCATTAAACCCTATACTGCAACAGATACCTAGTAATTTTAGGTTGTTCATGACAGTAAACTAGCTGATAAAGGAAGAAATTACTGTTGAAAGTAGGTAGGGTTGACACTTCATACTGGGAACAAGTAGAAATAAGTCTCGGAACTAGACCTGGACATCTCTTAATGGTTCCAAGTACTGAGATCACAGGCATGCACCACAGTGCCTGGCTTAATTATCCTTTAGATTAGTTTCAAAAACAGGCATAACTTGCCCCACCAAAGTTTTAAGATTTTTTAGACATTTTATGTAGCTATATTCATTGAAAAGAAAGTAGTTTCATTGTGGGGTATGCGTAAATCTAAGTAATGCAAGGGTTGGATTTAGGCAGTCCTATCGATGCCCATTTCATGATCCCTTGTTATTCCTGAATTCATTCGACACGATGGTTTCTGACTCAGAAACAATCTTTCTCTGGCACCAGAAGCTTGCTTCACAGAAAGCAGATACAAACTGGAAGCTCTGCAGATGAAGAAGATGGTCCCCAAACAATCTTCCAGCAAGAATGGAAGACTATTTAAATGGTCTAGGTTCCCATTTGCCTTATAAGATCATTTGGAGTCATGTTTAACATAGTTTCTCAGAAATTTCCCCAAAAGCCCAAAAGACATGAGCTGAAATTCATCACAATGATGATCATTAATTAATGTACTTTTTATCATTTTTATTTGTTTTTCTCTCTTATCTCTCTCACTGTCTCTATTTCCATTTTTATTTTACTTCTGGAAGATTATTTTCTAAATAAACAATTTGTATTGTGAATCTTTATTTCAAGACCTTATCCTGGGAAAGCCCAATGTAGTCATATAGTACTTCAAAAATTATATTATATACAAGATAAATTCACAAAGTGATATGAATGTATAGGGAAATAAAACAAAACCAGTTACATCATTTTTTATGGACACCGAGTACACTGTCTTGTCTCAGAGTCAAATCTTGCCCAGCAGTCCTGCGGGTGAAAGGAATATGTGATTCTTCCTCTGATCCTAGCAATAGGAAACCTACTAAAACCTCTCCATGCTGTAATGAATGGAGATGTAATATAATTAGATGGGAAAATCAAGCAGAGAATTTAAGGCCCAAATGGAAGACAATTAAAATAGCCCCCATTATTCACGCTGAGAAACTGATCATGGACAGCACTTGTATTACAAGAATTGCTATGAGAGAAAAGAGCAAATAGCCTGGACAGTCTGACCAAGACCACATTCCCCACATGCTCTTGAAAGAGCTTTAAGAGAAAAGAATTGAACAGTGGAAGACCTGCTCTTCTTAAACAAGAAAATAATTTGTTTATAAATTTAAAAAGCTCTGATATTTAAACATGCATGCATATTATATGTGTGTGTGTGTGTGTGTGTGTGTATTCTCTTTTTTCTTTTTTTTTTTTTTTTTTTTTTGCGGTACTGGGGATTGAACCAGGGGCATTCTACCTCCGAGCTATATCCCCAGTCCATTTTTTTATTCTTTATTTTGAAACAGGGTCTCACTAAGTTGCAGAGTGCCTCACTAGGTAGCTGAGGCTGGCCGCGAACCTGGATCCTCCGGTCTCAGCCTCCCAAGTACTGGGATTACAAGCGTATGCCACCACGCCCGGCTCCCTCTTTTTTCCATATATATTTTTCCATATATTTCCAATATATTCCACCCATTTCCATTTCCAAAAAATATATATGTTCCATATATATTTCAGATACATTTATATATATTTCACATTTATATATATTTTGCATATATACAAATATGAATTATATATATGCATATATATAGACATATATATATATAGAGAGAGAGAGAAAGAAAGAGAAGAACATGAAAGGACTTACTAGACATCTTTACATAGCATAACCTGTGTACTGAAATACTTCATGAAAAGCAAAGAGATTCTACATTTTGTGGAAACGCAGATCTCATAACTTTAAATTTCTATTTTTTATCTTTGTGTATTCCAAGGTTCACAAAGACTGAACTTCCTTCAGTATCAAACTATCAACATTTTCAAATTAATTACAAATAATTTTTCACAAATCAAATACTAAAAATATACTATTTATTAAAGTAGGTGAAATCAATGATCAAAATTTTATTTGAAATTTATTCAATTCTTTTACTTTCTTTTTTCATTCCTGAATTCTCTTTCTTTTCATTCCATTTGTTACAACCAATAAAAGATAATCTGCTATACTACATGTTTAAGGAAACTTGAGTTTCTTTTAAAATTATTGTTGATATTTGACCCTAAACACTTTAATTTGTTAGAAAGTATGGAGTGAATGGGGGTGGTTTAGAATAAGTTTTATAAGGAGCCAACACTGAAATAAAAAGGCAAAGGGAGGAAAATGAAATAAATATTGAGAACTGTTTCTCCTGACCTCATCTTCAATTTCATTTATATTTTATAACAATTTAGAAAATCAGATTAAATTACTTATACTAAAAACAAGTTTAGATACAATCATTGCATTGACAGTCTCCCAATAAACTATAATGTGTGTTTTTATTAAACCAAATAGTTTGTACTAAGTAAAAAAAAGTTTAAAGAAAGCTACCTTTCTGTTGCTTATATTGTAAGGAATTCAAAAATCATAAGTTATCTGGATTTCATTGTAAGTGCGTGTCCACAGTTAAATTTTAGCTAATACCCGTCTCCATAAATGTATAATGTTATTTGTATCATTTTATGTTTCATATTGGAAAGGATTTGGCAACCTCAGAAGAAAATTATAGAATTATTGCTGAACATAAAATTTTATAAAGATTTGAAAATTTTACTATTAATAAAAAGAAATATACCTATAAATGACATGATTCTTCCAAGAATTATGTCATAAAGGGAACACTCCAGAGATGGTCTGGCCCACTTCCTCATTTTGTTAATGAGAACATCTGCATTTAGAGACTTCTACTGCATTTCCTGAAGCCTTTCTACCTTCATTGCCTTAAATATAGAGGATAATCATGGTTTGTGTATCAGACAGTAATAATTTCTGATCCCAATCAGATAGTGAGCAACACTGATGAAAGATAAAAATATCATCTTTCTTTTTTAAAATTTTTTATGGGGTACTGAGATTGAACCCATGGGCTTTCTACCTCTGAGATACACCCCAGCTCTATTTCAGTTTTTATTTTGAAACAGGTTCTCACTAAGTTGCTGAGACTGGTCTCAAACCTGAGATCCTCCAGTCTCAGTCTCTTAAGTACTAGGATTATAGGCATTTTGTTTTTATTTTAACCTTTTTTGTGTGTTTTTTGGGGGGGGTTGAACCCATGGGTACTCTACCTCTGAGCTACACCCCTAGCCCTATTTTTTATTTTTATTTTGAACACAGAGTCTCACTAGGTTGATGAGTGTCTCACTAGTTGCTGAGGCTGTCCTAGAATCTGCAATCTTCCTGTCCAAGCCTCCCAAATACTAGGATTAAAGATATATGCCACAACACTCAGCTGGAAAATATCATGTTTAAGGTCTAGAAATGGCCCCCTACCTTTCAATAAAGGTGATTCAAACTTCTAGACTGATCTAAATCTGATGAAACAATCTTAAAGTATTATTTTTTCTCTGCATGATTATTAAAAAATTCTAAGAGCACTCTGTGAAGAAAATTAAAGATGATGAAAGTGAATCATGAAGATATGAAGCAACATTCTCAATTTTATATTCCCTTGCTTCTTACTGTTTGGGGTTTTATAAGTGTGAGTCATTAGATCGTGAAAGGAAAAGAGAAGTTACCATATTAGGTGTTATTACTCATTCACAATGTGGTGATTCTTCTTGGCTTCAGAACCTCTATGTTATCTCAACTTATTTCACTCTTCAGTTCTCACAAAAGGTGATATTTAACTGAGAAACATCACCCAGTTCTATGCCTAACATGATCCAGAAGAAGTAGAGCAGCTGATGTCAGAGGAGACACATAAACTGCTGTTATCTGCAAATCTTAAATTTCTCAAAGGAATAAAGGCATTACCTCATTCTGGACCCAAACTTAGATAATTTTCTAAAGAAACATTTTTTTCCACCCAACTCCCATCTTTATTTTCTCTTTGTCCCAATAAAGTTGGTTTGAAGGTAAGGGTTATTTAAACAGTCTGTTCTCTGGTGGGTGTGGACTTTCTCTCCTTCATTTCAAGCCTTTGCCTCACAGCCTGTCAAGTCTCGCTTTCATTTTTCTTTTTTTGAGGGGGTAGAGATGGGTCCGTGTGCTGGGGATTGAACTCAGGAGCATTCTACCTCTGAGCTATGCCCTCAGCCATATTGTATTTTTTTAGTTTGAAATTAGGATGCACGAGGTTGTGGAGGGCCTTGCTAAGTTACTGAGGTTGGCCTCGAACCTGCAATCCTCCTGTCTCAGTCTCCCAAGTACTGGAATTACAGGCATGTGCCACAAATATTGCTTTCTTTAAGCTACTTCTGTGGCAGATAAAGACAATAACTCCCATGCTATTTTAGCAATCGTAATACCTCCCTAACTAAAACCAGCAGATAAACAAAAATTGAAAGAACCTTTTACTGTTCACCTAGCAAATAGAAGAAAAGCACTTTTGTGCTTTTTAACAATGACCAAAATCAAATTAAGAAAAGGTATTTGTTTTAGTTTCTTTTTTCATAACCTGAAATAAGAAGACATGGCAGGTGATAGGGGAGAGCTAAGAAGCCATTGGTATGCAAGTAGCAATGAATCAAAACAGGAACTACATATATGTGTGTGTGTTTGAACATGAATGTGCTGTGTATATTTATATAAAAGTGAGAAGAAATTCTAGTAATAAAGGCAGCATTTTTCCTATGTCATCACTGTGACTAAAGCAAACCACACTAGATTTACCCAATTGTGTCCATATTTGTAAATATAGATATATATGTAATATAAAGACAGAAACATTCAAACTGTTCTGAGGAAACACCGACACACATGAAATGTTGATTCTGTTATTTAGGTACACTGCTATTTCAGATTTCAATGTCTTACTTGAAGCTGAGATTACAAAGCTAGCATCATAGTCTTAGACTTTGCAGTCGAGTAAATAAAAATTATATATATATATAAAATGATTTCAGTGTGAGCTATAAAGTGATATAGCCATAAACTGACCTTATGGATTTATTAATTTGGTATGTCCTTTTTGTGTATATGGGGGTGGAGCATTTACTGGGGACTGAATCCAGGAACATTCTACCTATGATCTACTACCCCAGCCCTTTTTATTTTTATTATTTATTTTAAAACAGGGATCACTAAGTTGCTGAGGCTGGCCTTGAACCTGCAATCCTTCTCTCTGAGCCTCCCCAGTAGTGATAACACAGGCATATGCCACCATGCCTGGTTATATCCCTTTTAAGAAGAAAAACATCACGAATAATTCCAAATAAATTAGCCTCTTTTGATTTTTTTAGGAATTTGTGTCATTTCCTATGAATCTCTTTCAATGCTTACAATATACATTTCATGAGCCTCTCACAGTGAAATAACTGCTATATTTGATAAACAATTCAAGTATCAAAGAATATTCACACTTTAATTAAATACAGAGTAGAAAGATACCAGCTTAGGAATAAAAACAGGTAATTAGCTTTATAGTGTTTAGAAGCTAATATTTTTCATTCACATTTTCCAATTTTTTACATGACACCATGCCCTGCACATCCCTACACACATCTTTGCTTGTAAACAGATTTAGGGTAGTGTTTAACCTAATACTTGATTTTTTTTTTTTTATCAAGCAACATTTGTCTGCTACTTTTGAAATGTCTTAAACGTCTGAATCTCATTCCAAAAGCTGCACACAGCCAAGCACAATTCCCTCGTTAAACTCGTGTCGGGAATGTGGTCCTCCTGACGTTCGGGGCTGTAGGAAGAAGATAGTTGAAATTTTCTGTCATTCATGAGCTCTCCAGTCACATCTGCCCCGAGCTAAAACCTCCTACATAGAAGTAATGATAATGGGAGAGAGGAAGGGAGTAGTAGAAAGGTCCATTGACTGCCATTCAATTTACTGAAATTGCCCACTTAGAATACTTATTTAGACATTACAAGCTTCACTTTCCCCAGCGCAAAGGCTGAGTGCACTGAGCTGACATAAGGTGTCGGAGCCATCTCTCTCTGTGCTGCATTCTCAGGAAAATAACTGGAGAAATTAGATGAAGTACCAGGGGCAGGAGCCTGGGATACGCAGGGCAGGGGCCAGATGATGCAGATGTGCACCTCCATCAGAAGGCGCCAGGTGGAGATGCTGGCAAAGAGAGCATCTTAAAGGCAGACTGAGAGTGCCCTGTGTGAGCCCTGGCCTTTCTATGTGCCACAAGCCTGGCTCAGGGAATTCCATCCCTCACTGAACATTTTCAAAACCACCACATTTATATCGTTTTCCTTTTAAAAGGAATTTTCGCTTGTTATTGTGAATAATCTGAAAAATTAAATAATGCATCTTGATATTCTTTAAAAAAAAACTTCTAAGCCTCTTGCAATACTTTTGAAAAAATAGGATTAAGATCTTCCATGTGTGAAAGAATTTTGCTGAAGAATATCATTCTCTCCTTTTAGAATGTAATTTTCTAGTCTCATAGTAGCTTTTTTTCTTAATAATCCAGAATATTTCGTGGATTTAAAGACCTGTGTCAAGGTATAAAAGGTATTTGAAGTTTAAATAATTCAGCTTCCTTTTATCCAAAGTACAAGAGGACCATACACAACAGATATCATTATCTTGGTTACATAGCAAAATTTGTCTGGAAAAACATGAATGTCTCATATAATTATCATGCTTTTTTTTGTTTCTTTGTTTGTTTGCTTTTGGTACTAAGGATTGAACCCAGGGGAATGTAACCTCTGAATTATACCTCCAGCTCCATTTATTTATTTATTTATTTATTTATTTATTTATTTATTTATTTATTTATTTATTTATTTATTAACAGAGTCTTGTTAAGTTGCTGAGGCTGTCCTCAAACTTGTGCTACTCCTGTCTCCACTTCCCAAGTACCGGGATTATAGGTGTGCACCACCGTGCCTGAATTTCTTTTGCTATTAATATAGAAAATCTGGCATTTCCTCTTGATTATTAAATATTCAATAACTGTCTCTTTCACATGTACTTTGGGCTAGCATAAACAAAAAGATCAAATATTGGAATACTATAATATTCCAGCTAAAGTCACTGAGGACTTTGAATTTTAAGCAAAATTATTTGGAGCCCTCTTTCCTATATTCTGTGGGTAATGCAACTCCCTCATCCATATATGAAAATTCTCAGGGCTTACAATAGCTCCATACCCTTAAGTCTATTTAATTCTCAATTTAACTGACAGTGTCTCTCTCTCTCTCTCTCTCTCTCTCTCTCTCTCTCTCTCTCTCTCTCTCTCTCGCCTTCCTCCTGCTTAGCACCCACACAAGTTTTAATTCCCCCTCTTTAATTTTCTCAAAACCAACAAAACACACATACAAGGGATTTTGTACTGTGAAAAACTTTATAGAAGTATTGGATTACACTGGGGATTAAAATCAAAGCAACATTAATAGTTAGAAATATCAGATGCCTCTGCATAAAAGTCACCTCGTCACATACACGTGAGACTCAGTCTCCTCCCCTCAAGACTTTCTCCCCATTGTTATATCCCTTCCTTCACAAAGAGAAATGATTGAGCTCAGTACTTTGTGCTCAGCTATAGGGCTTACCTCTTTCTATATATACATGTGCCCTGATCAAACACATTCGTCTAGGACCTTCTTCCATCTTGAAAGGCATAACATTTTCTTATTGATCTCATTAGTATCAAAAGGTGGTCATCACCGCTGTCCCTGAAATAGTGCTGATTCCCGCCCCCCCTGTCCAGGCACAGGGTAGCTTGTACCCTCTGCCCCCTTGGTGATCAGGTGAAGCAGTGTCACTCATTCTGAACAGGGAGTAGTGAGCCCTGAATATCTCTGCTGAGCAGGAGCATTTAATTGTCAGTGTTGAGGCCTTCCCTGCAGCAGATAATCAGCAATATTTAAGATGCTGGCTGCCTCAGTTTACCCAAGTGGCTAGGAGGAAGCATCTCTGTGGGCCCATAGCAAACACAGGTGAGCGATTTAAACTTACACCACTTTGCTTTTAGGTGGTGGATATTTTGGAATCTTTTATTATCTCAGCAAACATAATCTATCCTGATTTTACTCCATGTTACTATGCTGACAGACAAAAATGCTTTCAGTCTCTACAATGCACTTGATCTTCCTCAAAGCCTCAACAGTGCTAGGTATCAAAGCCTCAACAGTGCTAGTGGGGGGCTGTCACCCTATTAACTAATTATCTCTAGTTCTTCTATACTTAGACTTTTTTTTTTCCTTTTTCCTGTTGTAACAGTTTCTTTCAGGCAAATTCACAGACAAGGATATTTTCTCGGACATCATGGTAATGAAAGGTTATAGGTCCCAAACATTTCCTGGCTAGTCTTTTGCCAGGGTCTTAGCTGGCTCTTACATAGATGATATTTCCTATCTACCTGTTCAGTTCTTCCCCTGCTGTGAGGAACCACGAGATGAACATATTTTAGGAGCAACAAACTCTAATGAGCTCAGCCTTTCCCCCTGAAGGCCTATGAAATCTCCTAAGGTTTAGGTACATTTCCACATTATCATTGCCCAGATAGTCTCCCTGAAATCTTCAGTTTATGAATCATACTGCCTCAATAAGAGCAAACTCACTTCTCTCCCAAAGTTGATAGCTGGCACCATTGACGTCAATCCATTTCAAACCACTTAAGATATATAAAAGATTCTGGGACATTCCTCTATCAAAACACTTTTTTTTTCTCGAGTATGGTTACCCAAGATATGGCAGGGTCATTATGCAAGCAATCTCCTCCCAGAGTTTCAAATGTGAATGGAGCAAAAGGTCCCTTGATTATGGCTTTTATTTCGACATAAATATAATACATATCCTACTTCTGGGACTGAAGTTTGGAAAGAGAAGTTAAGACACAGGCATGCCATGCTCTTTTCCCCAATTTTAGACTTTTTCTCCCACTCTGCATGGAAAAGTGATCATTCCACATCTGCTTTTTGTCTTATCTTTTGTATACATGACATTGTCCCTCTTCATTAGGGTTGAAATGATAGAAACTTATTAATTTGGGAATTATATTTATGAATATAAAGATTGTGCTATCAATAATATATGCATAATATTGCCTTCATAATAGTCTATAATTATGCTTATGAGGTCCAAGAAAATAGAGTCATTTGTTGAAATAACATACATAAGTATTACATGGAAAGTAGGAACAGAAAATATAGCCATGTTTCCCAGAGAACTGGGATAAATGCAAAACCACTGGAAACCCTATTAGTCTTTTTATCTCTTATTCTCATCTTGGTTCATTGTCACAATTCCTCTGCAGATCTCTCTACTTACATCTTGTTTTGTTTTCTTTCTGCTACCATGATTTTGTCTTTATATAAATACACATCACTTCCCAAAGTGACACCTTGACTCCCAAGATGATATTACTAAAAGTTAAATACATAGAATTTCACAACCACAGCTTCAAATTCTAGGAGCAATGATTCCCCGTGTGTGTGTGTGTGTGTGTGTGTGTGTGTGTGTGTGTGTGTTATTTTGTCTTCTGTGCACCTGCAAACACCAAATGCATTCAGGACAGGAAGATCAATGAGCACAATTATGACTGCTACAATTCAGTCTCATAAATAAGTAGAAAACTCTCAAATGAAGAAATGTACTATTGAGAGACTTGATCAGAGTATCAAACAAAAGGCGATAGCTCAAATCCTGGCAGCAGCTACTATAAAATAACCCTGTTTCTCTCCTACCTTGGTCAAAAGTCTTGAGTGTTAGAGAGAGATGTTGTGTTAGAGTGTCACAACCACAAACTTTGGGGGAGGAATGATTTGAAAAAAAAATGGTACTACAGAGCATCCTTACCAATTTGAATCAATGTTTTAAGGACACAACCCTGGAGGAGATAAGTTGAGAGAACCACTTTGTTCTCCCTGGTTGCATTACTGTAACAATTTATCTCTCTCATCTCTACAAGACTCCTTTATGGTGCTGGAGGATAATTGACCTTTAAGTTTCTAGTTACTGACCACGACACATACATAAGATACAGCTTCACTTCCATCTCTAAGCCACCTGTTCAAAATGTAATCATTCTTTTCATATCTTTAGTTATTATATTCATGTATTTTTATTCTTCACACTATAATAAATTCATTTTGCTTGTTTTTCTCCTTTTTCATTTCTCTCCCAGATAAAAATAATTGGGGAAAGAGAAAAATTGTCACTTCAGATTGTCATGTATTTGTTATTTTTTTAAAAAGTCAAATGCCTGCCTTCTAAGTGTCAGGCAATATTCTATGCCCTGCAGAAATCACTATGATCAAGTCAGAAAAGGTTTTGTCCTGCATAAACTTTCTAGTCCAGAAAGAGGAAAGAATGGAAATTAATTTCAGATAGTGATTACTTTCAGGTAAAAATATAAAAAGTGATATAATTGATTATAATTAAATATTTGGTATTCCTTTAGTTGGTGATATCCAAGAAAGCATTTGTGAGGTGATATTTCAGGACATGAGATAACACTAGAGAAAAAAATTAAATCACCATGTGGTGACCTGAATGGAAAACTCTCAAAACTAGAAATACATGTGGTGTATTTCTAGTTTTACAAATGGCCACAATTATTGCACTGTTACAAAAGAAGGCAAATAATGATTTTAAAATTCTTCCTTGGTAAGGAGAATAACCTCACCAGCAGTGTTCCTTGGTAACACTGCTGTATGCTCTACTTCTTCGAGATCAACTTTAGCTATAACATATAACTGAAAGCATTCAGTCTTTGTCTTCCTCTGTTTGACTTATTTTACTAAATATAATATCCTCCACATCTGTCAACTGTTACAAATGACAGGATTTCATTCATTTTTATGGCTGAATAATATTCTATCATATAAATATATATATACATAATATACAGGTATATTATATTTATAATATATAAAATGCATATAACATATTTTCTTTATTCATTCTTTGATGGGCACTTAGGTTGATTCCATATCTTGGATTAAAAAGGAGGTTACCCAGCCTGAATAACATGTAAAATAGAGATGGAATTTGCTGAAAATAGAAAACTATAATATGCATAGAGATTAACAAGGGAAAAACTAAGTTTGAGAAGTGAAGTAACATGAGATATTCAATTGAATAATCTAGGCCAGTAAGTATAATCCTACAATGCACAAAGGCGATCCAGAGGCACTATGTTCTCATTTACATGGTATTGTAATTTCATAAGTTTTATACGCTTACTTCTCCCCAGTTTTTATGGTTAGGTAGGGAATATCCCCTGAAGAACTCATATATTAGTGTTCAGGGTTGACATGTAATGGATTTATCTGGGTCGTGGCCCAGGTTGGTAGGGTGTGACCGAGAAAGTGGGTCCTGGGAGTGCTACCTTGGGGATCATATATGGTTCCTCCTCCCCTTGCTTGCTCCTTTGCTCTCTCATTTCTGGCCTCAATGATGTGAGAGCAAAGCCTTGTACTCTCCCTCTCTGCCTCAGGCCACCACCATGTCCTGTGATCTATGGTCCCCAGCTTTACTTGGACTGAACTCCAAAACCACCAAGGAAAACCATGAGCAAAAAATCTTTCCTCTAAGTTTTGTGGTCAGATTTGGGATTACAATCATGAGAAGGCTAAGACACCAATTCTCCACATTTACTTACAATTCCAACTGCTGCATTGAGCAAAATTACTTAAATGTCCTTAACATCATGGTTTTCTCTCATTTCGTTACCTTTCTTCTTGTTTCTTCTGTTTCAAAGGCCCTCTCTACTTATCTCCAATTGTCACCCCCAGCATGTCTTTCAAGACCTAGCCTAAATATCACTTCTTTTATCAATTTGCTTGCATTTGCATTCAGGTAACAGAAAATACTACTTATCCCCCTTAGATAATAAAGAACTTATTAGCTCACACAGCTGGAAATTTAAAGGATATATTTATCAATGAGCCTACCACCATGGTTCTACTTCCATCAATTTATCATTTCCCTGGGCTATAACCATCACTGGGTGTTGTTTTAATCCTCAGTCTCCATGGATACAAAATGTCTATAGAAATTTTGGATTCTGTTGATGGATGAAGACCAGTATTCAAAATATGAAACAGGAAGCTTATTAGGTAAGTAAGCAAGGGTCTTTTTAGGCAGACTTCCCTTGAGAATATCAGATGCTACATAGTTTGAGACATTGTACAGTTCAGGAATTGGTGAGTATGACTCTGACTCTTTTTGTACTGGGGATTGAACCTAGGGGCATTCTAAAGCCTATTTTTATGTCTTATTGGCAAACACACACACACACACACACACACACACACACACACACACACACACGCTTTTTTTTTTTTTTTTTGGTTCTGAGGATTGAACCCAGGAGCATTCTACCTCTGAGCTACACCTCCAGCCCATTTTATGTGGTTTTGTTTTGTTTTGAAAACAGGGTCTCACTAGGGTGCTGAGACTCTCACTAAGTTCCTGAGGCTAGACTTGAACCTGAGATCCTCCTGTCTTAGCATCCCATGTACTGGGAATTCAGGTGTGTGCCCACACCTGGCTACATGCTTATTCTTGAATAAATATCTCCAGACTTAGAATGATATATATTAGTTAGCTAAGAACATCTCCTTTCAGAACAAATCAACCAGGGAAAGGAAGTGGTATGAGTTGATTCACTTGGACAAATCATGCCCTTGCCCTGGAACTCAGATGGATCCAACAAATTCCCGTAGGGAGAAGATGAGCTGGATGTTGACAATGTTATTGCTCACCCCTCCCTTCTGAACACTTTCCTTGAAATATCTTTTTACATTCTTACAGAGCATTTGCACTGTCCTGTCAGTGACTCTCAACTTTTTTGTCAAATAACTGCCTACCTTCCTAACTACTAGGAGAGAGTAATTAAGAAACACTCTCAAAACATTTCTAACTGTATACTGAGACAGTGAACCAAAGTGCAATGCCTCGGGAATACTCCTCTCCAGGACAGTCTAGGGTCAGTCCTGAAATGTTAAGTGCTAGTTTTTCATTCAATCTATTTTTATAATTATAGTAATTCATGCACATGAATAAAATCCATTTTAAGAGAGAAGGAAGACCGCTCATGGAAGGTCACCTGAGGTCAGTTAATATGGAAAGAAAGTCTCAGTCCAGTGGCTAAAGGGTCTCTAACATTTCTGTGTGACCTTGTAGGTAGAGGTTAATAGTCCTATGTGCGATGCTTCAGAGGAAACTGAAATTGTGAGATTTCTTTCAAGCGAATGCTCCAGCCCATTCCGTTTGCTTCTATCATTATTCATGAAATCCCTTAATGGTCACAGATGTCTTTAGCACACTAAATGAAAAAAAGAAGGAAGCAAAAAAGATGAAATAAGTGTCAGAATAGAGACTGGATGCAATTGCATCCTACACGGCAATAATTATTATACTCTTCCCACAGAGTCTTAGGACCATTTACCTTGAATCATACACTAAGAAATAAAAAAGTGGGGAGAAGGCTCACACATATCAGAGACTCACTGAAGCAATTTCTTTTTTTTTTTTTTTTTGGTACTGGGGATTGAACTCAGGGGTGTTCTACCTTCAAGCCATACCCCCAGCCCTATTTTTTATTCTTTATTTTGAAACTGGGTCTCACTAAGTTTTGGAGTGTCTCACTAGGTAGCTGAAGCTGGACGCGAACCCAGATCCTACAATCTCAACCTCCCAAATGCTGGGATTACAACCGTGTGCCCCTATGCATGGCTCACTGAAGCAAATTCTGAGTCAATATTGATATCCCTAGACCTGAAATTTTTCACCATGATCACCCAGTGCAAATGGGAGCACCTCCCTGGATATGGGAATGTTCCCAGGACATGGAGTTCTGATTGGCTCCGGCTTATAAAAGGTAAACTGAAATCATTGACCCAAACTCCAAAGACTATGGAATATACTACCACATTGTGTAATTTATCAGAAGGACAAGCTATTAGAGTGAGAAAATCAAGTGGAAGCCTATGAAACTTCTCCATAATAAATTTAAAATAACAAACAAACCCAAAACTGCTACTCTTAAAGACCTGAAAAATTCCAGCATGATCCAATGTATGAAGTATCATGATACCTGAGCCAGAGAAGCAAAACTTTGTAAAAATTTAGAGGGCTAGCACATTATCAAAGATTTTAGAATTCTATTGGATAAGAATATGCCATGATATTTCTTCTAAAAGTATGAATGAATAGATAAACAGGTAGATAGATAATCTTGTGATTCCTACCACAAAAATACAAACCTCTTAGGATTCTGGAAAAGTAATTTACTTCATGTTTGAGAATACTGCTAGAACTTCCCCCCTAGGAAATTTAATTAATTAATTTTTTTTTTTTTGCAGTACTGAGGATGGAACCCAGGGTCATTCTACCTCCAAGCTACACCCCAGCTTTATTTTTTATTCTTTATTTTGAAACAGGGTCTCACTAAGTTGCAGAGGGCCTCACTAAGTAGCTGAGTCTGACTGCAAACCTGGATCCTCCGGTCTCAGCCTCCCAAACACTGGTACTGGCCTAGTATGCCAGGCTCCTACTAGGTAATATTTAGGGCTCTCAGATATGTAAAAAACTCAGAGCCAAAAAGACCTCTTCTGTAGGTCCAGGCTGCGGTGCAAGCAGCCCATGGCTAAGGCCATATGGTCTGACAGTGCTTAACCTTTCAGAGGTGTTCTTTTCCAATCACTCTATGGGATTTATGTAAGGACCAATGGGATAATCATAATGAAGATCTCTAGTGTTTGTTTTTCTAGTCTACATACCAATGGAGAATTCCAAACATTTTGAAAAAGATGTGTATGTATGTGTGTATATATGTAATAGTATGTATGTATGTGCGTATGTATGTATGATATATATGTATGCATATATATACATATATATATATATAATGATATATGACTGAACTCTAGTAGAGAGAGAATCTGAAGGTGAAACACTCAGTGATCACGAGACCAGAATAAACAATCTATAGTGAAATCGTTTCTATCATGTTCATCAAGTTAGACATTCAGGCAACCTGGCAATAATCTATCCCATCTTCATGGAAGAAATCAATCTGGGATTCCTTCTCATCATTCCCCCTGTGACCAGTTCCTCTATCTCAGCTCACATGTATTCAACATTGTGAGAATACCTTGTTACCAGCTTTAAGAGATGAAAATGTTGATATTTTCAAAGTTCATGGGTGATTCAGCTTCGTATATGACTCAAAGTCCAAAATGGACTTCTACTATCCTCTGAAACAACACAGAGGTCGCTATCAAAGACACTAACATGGGGATATTTGTTTGAAAAGTGGTCAAAGATAGGAAAATATATATACACAGTGTTAAAGATTTGTCCGAATGGTTGGGAGCCATATAAAAAAAGATGGAAACATAAGGAACAAGAGATTTTAAAGCAGAGGCAAGTAGACGGGCATATGGGACTGAATTCAAAGCACCAAGGATTTATATCACCCATTAATGCCCACTAGAGAGCATGTACCATGTAAAAGCATTAAGTAACCCAAGCAGATTAAATTACAAGGCCAGCTGATGTCAGCTGGACTTCCTCATTAGCTGTTTCATTGCTTGGCACAATGGGTGCATGAATCCAGTCATCACAGTATCAGGAGTAGAAACTATACATGGGTACAACAGCATAAGCTTCACACATTGAGGGTAATCTAGCTTCTTCTGCTGCTATATGTACAAACAAATCATCACAGAGTCTCCAAAACTGCACCATTTTTTGGGAGGACTAGTTAGCCATTTGGTGATAAACTGGCTATAGATCCCTTTCAATGAGGGGACAGCTATTTATTTCAACAGAAATAGATACACAATCCTGGTATGGGTTTATCACCCTGGCTTACAGCTCCCCTCTCACACCATAATACAAGGACTGAGAAAGTGTTTGATTTATTGAGATGTTTCCTACATAATATTGCATAAAACCAAAGGATTTGCATTACAGTAGAGGTATGAGAGTGAGCCTATGACCATGGGATTCTTTGCTCATATCACATATCACATCACAAGAAGCTAGTAGATTGATGGAATAGCTGAAACCCCAGCTCGGACGTAAGATTTTGTAAAGAGGATGACCTTACTCTTTTATACACCCTACACTTTAAATAAAAGGGTTTCACTTACTGTTATTTACCTAATTAATAGAATGCATAGGAAAAGAACACAAGAAGTGGAAATAGGATGAATTTCAATCACTATAAATCCCAGTGATTTTGGGGGGGGGGGAGTTTGTGCTCCCTGCACTCACAAAGCCATATCCTAGGTGTCAGTCCACAGATGAATGGATAAAGAAAATGTGGTATGAACACACAATGGATTTTTATTCAGTCATAAAGAAGAATGAAATTATGCCATTGCCAGAAAAGTTGAGAGTGTTATGTTAAGTGAACTATCTCGAACTCAGAAAGTAAAGGGTTAAATGTTTATTTTATTTTTTTTCTCATATGTGGTAGAGTGAAGAAAAGGGAAAAGAGGGAGGGACACCAATAGAGTAGAGGAAGGGAACCAGGGGGAGGAAAAATGGGAAAGGAAATGGGAGGTCATAGTGGAATGAAATTGACCACAATATGCTATGTATATATGTAAATATATAACAACAAATCCCATTATGATGCATAATCCTAAAGCACCAATAATAAACAGTGGAAAGGCAAAAACAATTTAAATGATTGTGACTAAAGTCCTACAAAATACAATTTCCTTTACAAGGTAGAAAAATACTAATCTAGGACTCTTTCTTTTATAAATTCCTCAGTTTTAAACCACCTGGCAGTAAAAAAAAATTAAAAAAAAAACTCATAGATTTACTTATGTCTTTATGGGAAGTATTTTAAAAGTTCTTTGAAACCACTGTGCTTTTTTTATATGCTCAGGGTAACATTTAAGCACAACAAATAAATAAATAAATTAACAAATAAATGTCTGAATTGAATAATATTTCTTAAATGCAACTAATATGCATTTATCACATGAATGGTAAAATACAAAAGCCTCTGCAGGCATTGATTTTATTAGTGAAGTTAACATTTATGCTTGCCTCTCAAATGCATTTGCCTGCCCAATTCAGAAATTCTATTTGCATATTCCACTGAAGATTAACTAGCCTGCAACATCTCTGAAATGCAGAAGGGAGAACAAATCACTAATGAAATTATTAGCTTAATGTAATGTTATGATATGACAACTTCAAAGAAGAGGAATAATAATTTAGAAACTAGAAACCATAGCACACAAATTAGTAGTAAATGTTTGTTTTGAAATAACAGAAAATAAAAAAACTTAATGGTTTTTACTAGTTCAAGCAGTTTAGAAAAATAACCAAGATAATCTAAAAAGTGAGTAGATGTTATTTGAAAATAAACAGAATATTATAAGGAATGAGTTTTGATGGTCACATTATCCCTGCTCTTCCTAAATGGTACTTCATCCTTATATATTTTATACACTTGTTGGAAAAGACTTTTAAGCATTAATTTGTACTGTAGTAAAATTATATTACGTGAAGTGTTTTAAATGCTAAGCTTTACCATGGTTAAGCAATTCTGAAAGTATTGTAATTTATAGAAAACTAGTAAACTTATCTCCCATAAAGGAAACCAAAAGCTTCAATTATCTGTCCACAAATTGTAACTTGGTTTGCATATGTAAGCTTGCTAAAAGATTTAAAAAGAAAATGAATCCCATAAATTTGTTTAGAAATCATCAGTGGTATGCATGAGCATTTATTCCTACCTCAATGTCCCAGGACTTAGAAGTCATTTCCAATTCCAGTTATGGATCTGTCTTCTATATCCCCTTTGGTACACTGCTACACAGACTTCAGAATCTTAGGAGAAAGGATTAAATTCATCATCTATTTGTCCAAACCATTGCTTCTTCATATCATTCAAGATATTTATTCTTCTCTTTTCCACCCCTCCAAATCTTATTTGATTTTCAAACCCAGTTCTATACCCCTTGTAGGAAGCCTTCTAACTTTCTGCAACAAATCCATTCTTGAACCTTTTATTATATTAATGTATTCACCATACATACGAGTATTTAATGCTGCATGTTTATCATTATCTGATTCTTGCTCACATTTGTGTCCAACTTATTTCCTTGAAAATAACGTAAGTAAATTAAGGGATGGAAAAAGACAGCAAAGTAAGACCCTCCATAAAAACATTGATTCGGGAAAATATCTATAAAATCACCTTTATATGAGCTAAGAAAACAAGGTGTATTAGCCAGATTTTCATCACTGTGGCAAAGATAACTGACAAAAACAACATGGAGGAGGAAAAGTTTAGAGGTTTCAGAGTTCTGAGTCCATGGTCAGCTGACTTCATTATGTGGGCCTGAGGCAAGACAAAATATCATGGTGGAAGGGCAGGGCAAGGGAAAGTTGCTCAGCTCATGACCTCTAGGAAGGGAGGCGGGGAGAATAATAAATTATCTTTTGTTCTCTTTCAATGCTTGTTCTTGTTTAAAGATCCAAGAATAATGTGCAAATGTCAACAGAAAGAGAAACTTAGGCCCCCAACCTCACAACTCCAGTTAGACTCCCATAGGAAAGCCAACACCAATTTGTCGTCTACAGAGGTAAATCATTCTCAAAGATCACTTGGCTTCTAATCCACCACAAATGATACACTGTGGATTGCAGACAGAATATCCTCACTGACTCCTACCCAAATGTATTTCTTGAACAAAGTAATGGTGTTTTACATTACTGAGTTCTAGTATAGTTAAATAGCAGTAAAGTAACTCATAACTCATAACCAACTCATAACTCACAGTGGTTCTGCTTCCCCAGTTCAACCCTGATTAACACAACCACTCTTAAGAATTGAATTCAAACCACCAATATTAAACGAGGTAAATATAGTAAAAATATGTATAGGCTACATTCAGTAAAACAATAGTGTGCTAATATATTTTTTAATATTTTTTATCCATGAAAGGTGCTAGAGACTGAGACGTCCATATATATGTTCAAACTCATAGAAGAACACAGGTAATACTCAAACATATAGATTTAAATTGTATGATAAAACTGCAGGAAAACACACTTCTAAAAGTAAATATATATATATATATATATATACATATATATATATATATATATATTCATTCTTTTATTGGTGCATTGTAATTATACATCATAGTGAGGCTCAAAGTGATACACACAAACATACACACAGCACTCGGTATATTTCCTTCCAGATCCCTCTCCCACTCCCTACCTTTCCCCATACAGATCAGGGAGCCTAGTAGTAATACTTCCATACGTGGACATAGCAAAATTTGAACTATGCCCTTCAGTAGTCCTCCTTTCCCACTCCCCCTGCTCTAATCCCTGCCTACAATTCCAATGGTTTCACTCTTTGTTTATGTATAGATTTTTAACTACTTATTAAAAAATTCAGAATGCCTTTTTCAAATTTTAGCTTTTTAAGTTTTTTGAAAAATGTCCATGTGATCATGTATACACAATAATGCTTTATAATGACAAAGCATTTGTTGACAAAGTATTTTCTACTTGAAGTTATATTGCAAATCTATTAACATCAACATAATTCTCTAAACCAATAGATTCTTCTTTACATGCTTCAAACAACTTTTAATAATTCCATATATACAAGAACTTCAACCCACCATTGATTGGCTTACTGTGAAAATAGAAAATTCAGAGACTCTGGGTTGATATGATAAAACCCTGAAAATATCATTAGTTCTCTGCAGGACCCATAATACAGTTTACTGTGTTATGTAATACTAAAAATTTCTATGGGAATAGAAGTAAGCTTTAAACAAAGTATTTAATTAATTTTTATATTGTAATAGAAATTCTTCATTTGAATGAGTGAATTATTCTTTTTTTTAAATTTTTTATTGTAGTAATTCGTGCAATATAGCATACATCTTTGTTAAGTACGAGTTGTTGACAACATATTTGCACACAGTTCTCATTTGACCCTTTCCCCAATTCCCACCCCAATCCCCTCCCCTTCCCTCCCCCTCAGGTTCACTTTGGTGAGTGACCTTGATATGATTGTGTAATTACATCATGTGCTTTAGGGCG